>NDFZ01004790.1:90637-168342 GCA_002192655.3 Mamestra configurata
GCAGAAACTCTCCGGACACGGCTGTTTTTGGAGATACCTGTTTCTGATTCGGCGGGAGGACACACCCAAGTGTCAGCACTGTGAAGGTCGCCCGGAGAGCACGGTGGAGCATACGGTGGAGATCTGCAGCCCTACTATGACGTGCTAATGCCATCCAATTCCGATGATGTAAACTGGATAGTGCTATTCGCTATGTATAGCTCCGTCTCCCTCTTAGAGAAGAATCATTATCGTTTTAAGACTTCATAGTGGGGCCCTTGCCCTGCTTGGGCGAACACCGAAAGGGCATAAGGAGGAACACGGATTCAGAGTATTAGTCAGTAAGAGTCTGACACTCCCTTCCTCCGCCCAGAGCAGGAGTCATTTGATGATTACCCATCGATAAAAAAATACCACATGAACTGACACTATTCTCTCGCATTTAGCTAACTCTCGTGACCCTCATCAGGTCATCAGTCCTCGACCAAATACTGGCTAAACAGCACAGACAATTTCTCAAGAATTTTACAGTATCAATATTTTTTCCGGTCCCACCTTTACAATACAATAATGAACCTAATTTTTGTATGCTTATTGTACTACGTAAGTGCCTACATGGCAGAACATATAAATTGTTCATGGTAAACACTCTGTCAAAACAGCTAACGTGGCTAAAATAACCCGATTGTATTATTAATCTGATTAGGTAGCGAATAAACACCCTCCTGAACTGAATAAACTAATTAATTAGTGAAAAATTGATTTTGGGGTGAGCAGAGCGCCAGTTCAGGAGCGCCCCTATTTCTAGTTACGTTACCGAAGTTAGACGGCGTCTGAAATTATATTCAGGGCGTTTATTCACTGTGGATTCGTAAATTTATACTATCTACATACTAATATAAAAAAGCTGAAGAGTTTGTTTGTTTGTTTGAACGCGTCAATTTCTGGAACGACCAGTCAAGGATTTTGATTTATTTATACAGGCTATACAGGAACGGGGAAAATGGGATATGAGCGCATGAAGCCGCGGGGAAAAGCTAGCAAAGCATAATATATCTTACATCATACCGGTCTAAAATGAAAGATAGTAAATTAGGCCTTTTATTTTCAATTTATGTATTTGTTTATTATTTGTTGTTATAGCGGCATTCGAAATACACTCTTTGTGAAATTTCAACTGTCTACCTATAACAGTTCTTGAGATACAGCCCGCGGATAGACAGACGTACGGACGGACGGACAGTGGTGGCTCAGTAAAAAACACCAAAAAAAAAAACTGTTTATAGTAAGCATGTTGATGAAAAGTAATCTCTAACAGTACTTACTGATCCGATTACGAACTTTTTTATTAAAACAACATTATACTTACAGCAAGACACTATCACTTAGTATCACAGGCTACTTTTACCCCAAAAAAGGCATGATTCCTATAAAATAAGCCTCGGGAGCAAAACTTCAGGAAAAGCTAGTTTTCTATACTAGTCAAATTTGATATCACTGTTCTTAGAAGTGTCATTTAAAGCGGAGATAAAATACTCTACTCTGCCTGCTCGGCTTGCACTTAAATCTTTCAGCCAGATTCAAATGTCTTACTGACTACTTTTGGTTCAGAATAACACTTTCGTACCTTCGTCACTACTGAAACGTTTGTATGCAAAACTAAGCTCAGGTATGACGTGCAATGTCATCCAATTCCGATGATCTAAAAGGGATACTGCTATTAGCTATGTATAGCTCCGTCTCTCTCTTAGAGCGGAATCATGATCGTTTTAAGACTTCATAGTAGGGCCCCAGAAACCTCTCCAGAGCCAAACACCTAGAGCCTTATTTGGACAACGGAACACAGGACTGAAACTTACGGCAACTAACTGCTACCTAACCTGTATTGTTTCTCAGGGGAATCTCATGCAAGTGAGCAGTTACACCTTTTCGTAGTGGAATACAGAAGACATTTTGTTTTTTTTTTATGGAAATGGTGTTTTCCAATTGAAAACTTACACAGATCTTAAAATAAAGATACTTAGGTGTGACAATTCATTTCAGAGTGGTAGATTATGGTATACTTCATCTTTTTTATGAGAAGTCTAGATCCTACCAGTGGGAATAGGGTGAGGTGCGGGCTGATTATACTGAAGTATAATTGAGTAATTTTCCTTCTACGTATAGTATGAAGATAAAAAACACAATCTACACATAAGCATTACTGTATACGAGCGCCATAACAACATTAACGACCTCTCCTCTCATCCGAAGACACCCTTAAACGAAAACGTAATTGCTAACATGTCTGTAGAAGATATAATCTGAAGGTAACAAGAAAAATTCCCAAACGCACTGTAAACGTATTTCGTATCGCGGCCATATTTCGTAGTACGCCAAATCGCTGCTTGCGTCGGGGGAGCGTTTGATTTGGCGCGATTCGTATCGTGGCTTATCGTGAGTTCGTTCCTTTTCGCAACACCACAGAGTAGACGGGTACAGAAGGTCAGTTCCATAATTTTGTGTCTCCTCTGATGTTTTTTTCTGATTAATTTCGTTGCGGGTTCCAAGACGTTGAATCTGTTCCCTGGGACTCGTCGAGCTTTATTGACTCGGCCTTTTTCCTGGTAGTCGTCACTGTTTATTCTGGTTCTCCGCGTAGTTAGTGGCTCTAGCATTAAAGGGATTGGGGATAGTGCGACGGGCTTATCCCCTAAAAAAAAAGATTCTATATATATATATATGGGGGGAAAATAGACGTTATTCCTGCTGCTAATCAATGTCCAAAAATCTTTCAATGGTCACCTTTGAATTTGGAAACAACCGCATACTTAGAGTTTGTCCAGCGCGTCCAATGTGTGGATCACAGATCCAGTAGCATGGCGAGAGAGAGAGAGAGAGAGAGAGTAGTCCTCTGAGAGGCCAAGGTTGAGCTCTTGAGCTGATTCTTGATGGCTGACTGGAATGCCAATGTTAACTTGATCAAGTTCAATGCTACTGAGACCCAGGCAGGTTTTGTTTCGCTAGACGAGGCCAATTCCAGCCAGCTCCATCTTTCCGTGGTGGGTCTAAGTGTGCGTGTGTCTGTGTTTGTTATACATATATGCAGTTTACCTTCTGTTCCTCTTTATTCTGTGGCAAATCGCACGGCAAGGGGTTATAGGAGTAAACAAAGGTCATATAGGAATTAGTATCCATGTTATAAATGAGGGTTATAAGATCATTAAACTACGGTGCATGTGTTTGTATATTTAAATGGTTTTGTTATCGCGTATTAGAATCGTAGGCGGCTTGACCTATTTGTGTTTTTGGCTGATCCAAGGGTGATAGTGTCATTTTGTTTTAAAGTACTTAATTATCTTCTTGTAAATGATTGTTCCCACGAGGATAAGTTTTCCTTAGTAATTAAAGAATTCATAATTATGAGAGACTAGATTTTTGATTAGGGTTTGAATGTTGTTGTGAATACAATCCCCAGTTGGCCTACCTACAAAACGAATCACAATAATAATATCACCATTGAACCAAAGGCTTGGTCAAGAAAACAGTACCTACGGTTGGACACGGCGCGTGTTTTTAGGAGGTTACTCTCTCAAAGGTCATGACCACCGGTAGCTTGGAGTCTGTTCCCGATACTATTTTTTCTACATTTTTATATAAAATATATTTAGTAAAAAAAAATGTAATATAAAATATGTCGCCGAAAAATTGCAAAAGCCGTAAGATTGTAATATATCGCGTGAAATTGTAAACTATTTTTTCTTAATTAGAAACGGATATATTTGAAACTATTGAATTTGAATGGGATTTATGGTACAAAATGGTTTTTTCATAATATATCGAGAAATTATAATCTTATAAAGATTTATTACAATCTTACGAAGTCTGCAATTTTACGGGGACATATACATTTACAATGAATAAATGCAATAATAAAATATTGTAAAATATATTTGATTGAAAACTACAAAAAAGACGCTTTTTTAAATACATTTTGTAAAACTTAAAGAATAATATTAAAATGAATATTATTACCTCCCTTCAAGTAAGTACCTCCTTGATCTTTGATGTCTGCACCAACGGAGCTGTTATCTGCACAGTTGTAGTAAAAATGAAATCTCTCTGCGTTTATTACGATTTCTTATCCAGCCTTGCTTTGTTCTTTGCAGACCCTATTCATTTAGAGATCATTCACTGGCTCCCTTCACTCAGATATCAAGATTTTTTTGTAAGAACTGATTTGTTTTTTCTCCTTTACATTTTGATATTTGTTGAGAGAGCTCATTGCTTTGGGATCTCGCCCCTATTTGTTTTTTGGTGTGAAGATCACACGTTTGATTTTTCTTGAAGGTGAACCTCTTTAGGCTAGGCTTAATGGAGACCTTCCATTAACTCTGTCTGGAGTAAGTTGTTAACTGTGTATGCAGTTCTAACTTACTATGGTAGGCGACAGATAAACTTGCTATAAAAGTACATTGACCGTTCCCTAATATCCCTTCGTAGAGACCCGAAAAATAAATTATTAACCGTTTTTCATAACTAAAGAACGTAAAGGATCACGATAGAAGTCGATTCAGGATAGCTTTATGTCTCTACTTCTGTTTTGAATACTAAGAAAGTTAATGGTATGTGGGTCAATGACCGTTATTACACATTTATCTGGCGCCTACTATTGCTTCAAGTCACGAATCATGAAATTATAATTTTCAGACTCAATGGCGATTCCAAAATCTTGCATTTCAATGCTGACGAAGTTGTGTCTTGGAATGAGGCCTTGACACGAAAAATTTCTCAGTCCATAAGAGAGCTGTTGAAATGTAAGTTGTCTAAGTTGATTAGCTTGATATATATATATGAATTCTACATGAGCAACATTCAAAAGTTTCTCTCCTCAACCCACACACCTTTACATGGTACCTTATCTCTGGTTATTTAGAGCTAGGTCTACGAGGTATAAAAACCCTCATATTCCGAAAACTTCCCAAAAAGCGTACAAACGGGAACTTCACACGTCTTCGGAAGTTCCTCGCCTAATGAATCATCGCTACTTTGCAAGTTTTTAACAGGCTGCCTCAGATAACGTGGCTCGCCATCAACTTTCACGTCTACATAGTAGGTACTAATCAAGTATAGTCCCCCACGACAGAGAACACTATAGGATTTTAGTTGAAAACTTTGTTAGCGGAAGACCAAGATTGCAGATTTCCCATAGGGCCTACGCCAGTTTCAACTTGCCAGACTATATCGATAACTTCCTCTGACACTCGCTTACTTATTTATTATCATCTGTAGTTCGAAGTGTGGATAGGATCATTCAAAGCTAGGAAATAACACCAGTTCCTGAAGGCAATAGCTAAAAGTTCAGTTCAGGAATAATGAAAAGGTCGCTAAGTCCGTCCAAAATAAATAAGTAATTCATATTAACTTCATTTATCAGACATGCAATTATATCCTTCATCCTAATGAAATGGGTCACGAAAAAAGTAATTCAAAATAAAAAAGCTGCACCAAACATTTAAATTAGCAGAGCGCGAAACCGGGCGTTTATTTAGTTAAATGTAAGCACAAACAGACGTAAAAGCAAATAATGTCGCCGCAAGCTTTATCACAAAAAATATTCCTCTAAAAGAATTCAGAGCAAGAAAGAAAGAAAGAAAAGCAGGGGCAGCAAACATTAAATTGAATATTACAAGCGAATCACGGAATTCACTTCAGTAATTTAAACAAAGCCGATGCAGGGCCAGAAGACTTAATTTTGGTCGAAGGCAGGCAAAAATGTTATGCAAATTTGTACAGCGTATTTTTTCTTCCATTAACCTTCCGGCCGGGATTGTACGCCCCACGGAAGGGACGCCTCTGAACAAAAACACGCTTTTATTTCGAAACTGTAATTAGGAAATTAACGACTTGGACTTAGGAAAAACAAATGGTGTTTTCGGCGGCTCATGTGGGAATTTCGTCGCCATTGTGGGAATTTAAATAAAAAAATTACAATGATAAAACGAGTAGAGGCACGCAATGAGGCCATGTTTTTACTTTCTCCCTTTTTGTAAGGCTGCATTTTGCTGGTGTCTGTTAAAAGTAAAATACCAAACATGACCGCAGCGTGTATTATTTTAAACTTTTACTTACATTGAATATCTTCCAAAAACTATGTTGAAATTGTCTTGTTAAGAAAAGTAAGCAATTGTAAGTAATTCTATATGTGTCACCGGTTTATTGCAAACGTCGTAAGTTCATAAACTATCGTGTGCAATAATTGTAAACTCTTTTTTCTCAATAAGACACGAACAAATTGGAAACTATTGAATTTGGATGGGATTTACTGTATCCAAAATGATCTGTTCACAATATTTTGAGAACTTATAATCTAATAAAGATTATCACAATCTTACGGAGTTTGTAATTATCCGGTGACAGATACATCCAAAAGCTGTCTTAAGAGTAGAGAAGAGAAGAGTGTATAAGAGGTTACCCTGAACGATAAAACCGCCCATTGTACCTATAAGTACTTTTTTCTAAGAATGTTGTGAACAATAAAGTATGCAGTTTAATTAATAAACCCTTAAATTACTTTAATTTCTAATTATAAAACAGATTGTATTATGCTACAAAAGATCATTATCGCAATCTGAATCAGATGCGTGTCGAAAGCGCCTACAAAAACTTGCGCCGCAATTATAACGCGGCTCGGTGCTATTCACTAATAAGTAGGCGCCTGCACGAAGCAATTACTGTAGGCTGTGAATTGTGATTCTGTATTCAAGAATATAAATCAAGCCTTTAGTATTGTTTGGATTGTTGACGATATAAATTCAAATTATTTTGATAAGTATTTGCGAAAACTCTAATTCACATTAATTTCATGATTTCACCCTCCGTATGAAATAGCTACGTTGATCTGAAAACTTGTTAAGGCTTCTGAAGATAGGCGCAATGCGAAAATACGACAGCGTGCTTTCATATATATATTTTGTTAAGGACATGAGCAACGATACAAATAATATTGTATAAGTACCTTTTGATAAATGAAAGAAAAAAGATTTGGAATTCAGAGAATATTATTATAGGAATAAAACTTATTGTTTTGTTTTTTTCTAGGATATTTTAGTTTTTCGCGGAACATACACAGAACTTTTGAGTCCGAAACGACGAAACTCAGAATATATTAACGACAAACGAAAACAAACTGACAGAATTTATAGGCCGAAAGAACTATTTGACTGGAAAATCACTGAAGCACTAACGACTTTACTTTAATATAGTAACAATAAAGCCAGTTTTACGCCTTCACAGCCACCACGATAAATAATTATAGAAAATTAATCAATAGTCCAATTTTAATCGAAATTTCATTCCAACAATTACACTTTGAACCATTTATAAAGGTATAATTGGAAAATCATTTTCCTACAAAGACAATTCGAAGATTGATTCATCCTGTCCTATTCATTGTGACGACACAATAAGCCCTTTATCTGAAATCCTTCAGTGGTTTATTTGGAAGTCTTAAGGAATTGCGCGTAGATAAGAAATAAACACAGTAAGGGCTCGTTTACATGTGGCGAGTTACTCGATCGGCGAGAGGCGAGAATAAAGAGAGTATCCGACACTTGTAGTCGAGAGGCACCAGTGATCACACTTCATTGTGTTTATACTCCTTTGGTTTGGTGATAAATCGCTTCTTGAGAAATATCGCTACATAATAAATCTGCATTTTACCTACATCGAAAAGTCAACAATGAGACCCGAAACTTACATAGTGTCTTTAACAAACTGTAAAAACTGTAATTTTCATAAGATGTCAAATTATTTTGAATTATCGAACAGGATTTAGTTATTCATCTGAATCTGATTTGACTGGAAGCCGACCCCAATATAGTTAGCTAGGGCAGATGATGATGGATAGGATTTAGTTAAATGTTCTTATATTCGTGTTAAAAAAGCATGGTTTTGCCAAGCCCTACTTATAATCAAGATATAAGATTTTTATTAGAGTTTAGCTTGTCTTGACTTCAGATCTGATAACTTTTTAATGACTAATGCGTTACGATCTTGTGAATCTTGGCAACCTATTAACATGAAATTCAGTAGGGATCACTTGTCTACAGTCGACGCCAGATAAATTTGCAATAACGGCCATTGCCCTTTCCTTAATATCTCTTCGTAGGTACCTGGACAGTAAATTATGAATCGTTTTTCATTACTAGAAAATGTAAAACCAGGATAGATGTCGATTCAGGACAGCTTTATGTTTTTATTTCTGTTTTCTTTATTAAGTACGTCAATGGCCGTTTTTGTAAATTATCTGGTGTCGACCATAGAACCCAAATACAGTTGATACAAGTCTCTTTCGTCTATTTCCTGAGACTGTCTAGCGAGAAACTCTCGGCATGTAAATGAGTCCTAAGGTTCCCCTGTTGACGTCAGTAGCATCCCCATTGGCCATCCATCAAGCCGGCACTGGTGTCCATTGTAAAGTTTCGGGCACAGATTAGATAGCGTTTCGGAGTTATAAATGCGATATTGTTTTGTTATTTTGATTTAGTTTTCGAGTGTTTCGCTTGTTTGTTTCTATTTCTTGGTTAGTCGGGAATCATTTTGTAAGTTGGAGTGAGTTGTGGTGGTCTGTACCTTACTGGGATATCTTTGTAGGAATTTACGAATCAAAGTAGCTTAAGTATATACACAACCTTGTTTCAGCATTAAATTAATTCATTTACACGATTCGACAATTTTTGAGAGTCATCAACTATGGATAGAAAAAGTTAGAACAAATTAATAAGATTCCGTAAAATCCAGTAAATATGCATCAAATCTAAGTTGATGATGATGACTGAATATTCATATGGTTATAATTATGTAAATAAATTCTTGTTATTGTCGCGGATCATATATTGATCAAGTTACAACCTGACATTGTCCTGCAAATTGCAAAAAACACAAGAAAATTTGAGTTTCGCGGGCCACCACTACAGATCCCCCTTAAGAGAGATAGTGATAAAAATTTTACTTCATAGATAGTTTCATATAGAAATTAAAAAATCATTCTCTCTTGCCTTCTAAACTCTTTTTTTTTAAGTTCTTAACTGATTGTGTAGACCTAATACCGTTCGATCGTATCTTGAGTATACGTATTAAATTTTATTCAAATCGATTCATTCATTTCCAAGAATAACCGAGAAGAGTGAACGATTTTAACATTAACCGTAAAAATTCCCGCTTTACATCATAAATAGTTTCATTTTTACACGGAAATATATTTCAATATTTCTCATCTTATATTCAAAGACAACGACCAGCAACACCGACTTCCAAGGGATGTCGCTCAAGGTATCAAGTTTCAATACCGCACGGAATTCCTTGCTCTCCTCTCCAGTATACTGTTCACTTTGTATGTACCTCAAGTACTAGTAGAGACGTAATTCTCTAGACGGCGTGTCCCGTCTAACATGTCGAGCAAAGAGGGTGGTATTTGTATCTGTTTCCCTTTGTTAAACAAAGAAAACACCCACAATCATCTTCAATTCTTTGTCCAGATCCCATTCAATCCCAGTCCCCTATTATTTAAAGCGATAACGACTGCTACTTACAACACAGCTCCACCCATTTCTCGTATACGACCTGTAATTAATTAAACCTCATTAATGTTGACTTCATTCTTTCTCGATTATCATTTGTTTCGTCCAAGTTCTCTCGGAAAAATACATTACGGGAGGCCCTTGCATTAGTCTCCGTCGTTTGTGGAGCCGACGTTAATTAATATCGAATACCCTTTTGGTTTGGCGTTCTTTGAGTTATGTCTTTATTTTAACGCTATCTATTCGTGTGTAACTTTATTTTATTGGTTCTGGTGCTATTAAAGCAATTTGTTGATTCGTTGTTCGAGAAATTGCTTGAGTTTTGTGATGAAGGTTTATTAGTTTGATATCTACGTTTACGTAGTCTGCCTGGAGCTTTCAATAATTTATATCTAACAGTTCCAGCTGCGGTTTTGCACATCATTCAAGTAACACTGACGATGTTATAAAAAACTTCTTTAGCACTAACATAATCACCAGGTTTCCTTCTACACCTATAGTGTGTTTGCCTATCTCCACTGGCTTTCACATAAAAAAAAACAACAATAATTATTATCACCGTAACTCCATTCCCAAAATTCGATCATCTGTGGCGAAGGCCATACTGTCCGTAAGCTGCTTTGGTTAGGTCGAGTGCTCACTGTATCGCATTGTGTTGGCCTTGCAATGGACGTCGCTCCGTTCGGCTCCGAATATCGACTGTCGATCGATGGTAAACTGCTTATTGAATGGGATTATCGCTATTGTTTGTGCTACTTCGATGTAAGTGAACGGTTGTGTACACAGCTTTAGGATGTTCTGATTTGTGCGCGTATGTTCGGATTAAAGGATAGTTGAGTGACTGGTTGCCTTAATATGGAGATGTGGTACAGCTATTTGTAGGGTTTGCACCTTCGAAGTTGGCTTCTTCGTCAAACTATACTCATTTGCCTGAGACTCATTGTAGTAGTAGATACTACCAATTGGTAGGAAACGTGTGGTTTAAGTCGGTAGGAGTCCAATATATCTCTGCGTTATCTCCAGACGAAGGGTATATTGTCGCTTATCAAAATTACCGCCCAAATTTCTCGGCACAAGAATTGGCAGTTTTTACTTTTGAATACCCTGTGTACATTGGTTACAATAAATTAATCAGTTTTTTAGCTGTACTTACTGCAAAGTTAGTCTAAGTAACGATATAAGCAATATCTAACGGAAAGGGCACTAACTTGCTATTAGACCTATACAATAATATCCTTATTTCCTAAGCTGGCGTTTTTGTAATTTTAATATCTGCCATCAGGCATACCTACCTATCAGTGTGCCAATTGCATTATTCTAATTCAATCCTTAGCTTCAGTTATCAATATGTCTTATCTGATATTCCGATAAAAATCATACAAAAATGAAAGCATTTCACTCCCTCCACTCCAGCAACAGCGCGAAATAAAAACAAAAGCGTAAATTCAATACCACGATTTATTACATCGCTCTCAAACATAAATTACTGAGTACGTCTCACTTTAATTTGCGATGAAGACTTTGCATGATATTTATTGCCGAAACTCCGATACTGTGAGCGATATAACACATACTTTATAATATTATCCCACAACCTGAGTTTGAGCACTTGATCATAAGTTGCGAAGTATTTATATTGGTATCATAAATTTATAAGAAGTCAAGAATGGGCGCACGCACAAGCATCCTCTTGGCATTATTTAATTAATGAGATGAAATTCTTCGAATTCCTAAACAACTTGACAAGGGAAGTTGGTGTTGTAGACTCACCTACATCTACAGGGTGAATTTTTCATATGGGCGTGAATGGCCAAATTTGAAAATATGAAGAACGGGTAAAAATATTTAAGTCTCGGACCCGAATTTTATTAAAACTAAATCTGCTCATCGGTTTTTTGAAAATCAATCAATTACGGTCTACCAAAATAATAGGTATTTTGCGATTATTTCGTAAGGTGTAATAATACAGTATGTTTTTTTTTCAAAATCAATAGTTTGGATTACTGGCTAAAAAAGGGGAGCACTAAGAGAGGATTTCTCGGGAACGGGAAAAGTGGGATATGCGCGAACAAAGTCGCTGACAAAAGTTAATCTTTTGTATACTTTGGTGAAGTGAAGCACACCAGTGTTTTGATGTTTGTGTAAAATATGCAAGAAAAATAAACTATTTTCTGTTCTGACGTAAATTGAAATATTTCGAATTTAAAATGAGAGCAAATGCCCATGTACCCAACTACCCACCTGCTCTTGTTTTCTTGCGAAATATTCAATTTGAGTACTGAGTAAGATGTTGCCAAGAGAAATCTAGAGCTAGTTTATATATTAAAAATTTGTTAACGAAACAATGTTTGACTAAGACCTTAGGGCCATTGTAATGTCTGGTTTAGATCATGTTCAAATATTTGGTATAAATAAGTGAATGTATTTACTAACTCATTATTATAACCTAGTGCTGTCTAGTGACGGATACACAGAACGTACATACATCAGAAGCAGTCTTAACTTCGGTGACAAAATAAGTAAAACCGTTTACAATACGGGCTATTAACATTGAATACGTATACAAAATTTCGTGTCTGTACTGTTGACCGTTGAGGAGTTTCTTTGTGTGGAGCCAACTTTAGATGGAAAAACAGGTCATAGTTATCACAAAAAATATTTTTCATCGATTTAAGAAGTTCAATAAAAGGGGTTCTACGAGTAATTTAAACTTGCATGACTTAACCTAAACAAAATTATTATTGATTACTATTATTGTTTCATATTTTCTTACTTATATATTTAATATATATTATGTATATTTCTTGTATGTATTTATGTATCTATTTTAGTATATTGTATTGCTTTATTTCTATTTGTTCGTGTTCTATGTTAACTTTATTTTTGCACCAAGTGCAACCCTATTTCGTGTCCAGGCTATCTCTATCCATTTCAGGTTGCCTGGAAGAGATCACGGAATGCGATAAGGCCGCCAATTGTATGTTTTTTAGCTAAGGATTTTGTGTATGTGTGTTTTATTTGGTGTACAATAAAGTACATATAAATAAATAAATATCTATAATTGCAAGTTACACAAAAGCTTGCGAAAACAGAAGTATAATATTTAACTTTCGACGTTGGTAGCCTTTCACTATCCTGGCACAGTATTTTGAGTAAAACGGAATAAAATACTGAACATTTTCTCGTTGCACTTAAACATAATTTGTCGAACACCGTCAACAAAAGCTCGAAGAGAAAATCTTGAGCTAATAAAAGCTAATCTAACAAGGGTCGACTATTTACCTAATTTAGAGCAATTGAAAGGCCGTGTTGAGACGCTAGCTGCTCGCTTCTCGATGCTCGTTCCTCGAGGTTCAGGCACGACTGACCTATTTAGTTTCGCCGTCTGTTGCCGACTCTGATTAACTTCCTGTTTCCAATTTATATTAAATAATCCCTTTTGTTTATAGCGCCGTTCGGAACGTGTTAATAATGTTCCGGATACAACGTAAAAGGGCAGTCAATCTGTCTGTTTGCAGAATTATTGGACGAATGGTAATGAGATTTTCTGGCGAAGTGTCTTAACTTTTTGGTGTTGAAGTTTATTGGACATTGGTTAGGGTTTTTATTTGGATGTAAAAGTCGATGTAAACAATGTTTATTTTCTTCCTAAATAGTGATAAAATCTCTCTTCAGCAAGTTGTCTGACCAACACATAGTCTAATATTTGCAAAGGGAATAGAACCTCTGTGGCATAGCTCACTGGCCGCCATTTTCACCACAGTTAAAAAAACCAAAAATGTTAGCAACATGGTGCCCTAAAGTGTCACGTTGTCGAGATATTTGGAGGAAAAGTCGTCACCTGACAATAATGACTATCATTAAAGATGAAGTAATTACGAGCTCATATGAATAAGATATCATTCAAATAATAGTTCCCAGTTTGATTTAACCATATAA
Source organism: Mamestra configurata (assembly GCA_002192655.3). Classification (NCBI taxonomy): domain Eukaryota; kingdom Metazoa; phylum Arthropoda; class Insecta; order Lepidoptera; family Noctuidae; genus Mamestra; species Mamestra configurata. The sequence continues at coordinate 104,116 of NDFZ01004790.1, forward strand.
TATATGTATCCATGTTTGATCGTACGCCACAATTTTGAAAAAAGGTCTAAATGCCGGCTAGTGGCTATGCCAGCTCCCATACAAAAATGTTCGAACTCCTTTAAACATAGTCCCTTAAAAATGGAACACAGAATTACGCAAAACAAAATTCATGCTTCCATACTAATAAGTATTATAAATGTGAAAGTAGATGGGTAACTCTGTCAGTCTGTTTATTGTTGCCTTTACGTCTACTAAACGGCTGAACAGATTTGAATAAAGTTTAGCACATTGGTAATCTATGGCCTGGAAATAGTATACTGTTATAAATAAATATTTATAACAGTATACTATTTCCAATTCCAGGCCAATAAACAAATAATTATAGGCATAATTTAAATAAATTATGCCTATAATTATTTGTTTATTTTGACTAATTGTAATCATTTCTATGAACATGTATGATCAAAAGTAGTTGTATTGACTTCATGTGATTGGTCGAGACTGACAGTTACGTCGACCAATCACAAGCAAGTAAAATGGTGGGAATAATAAACTAGTCGGCGGGCATTTAAGTGGAATGCCCGCCATGCATCATTCATTCGTGCTACGACATCGGTGCTAGTCGCTTACACTGTATCTCTAAATTAAACTGTGTTACTGTACCGCCGCAACTATAGTAATAAAGCTGATCTCCAAAGTTTATAAAGAGTGTTTTATATTCAAATTCCTTAATTCTGAGTATTGAACCAGTACGGTTTACAATACTTTTTGTTCTATGAGTATATTCCCTCCGTATAATTTTTGAATTCCATGCGGGCGAAGCCGCCGGCAGAAGCAAATAATAATGGCATGTATCTAATCTCCTTCCCACATATGCCACCAAATCAATAAAACATTCATTCCACAAGAAAAACCAATAGTTCAAACAAAAAGGAAACCGCTGTTAAGAAAATAAGTCACGTACCCACTAGTTACGCATCTATGTAGATAGTTCCCAACTTTCGGACCTTTTCGGGCGAAAGTGAATGATCTAAAAAGTTTTTACAAACATATTCGGCCTCATTGCCGTTTCGTGAAACTCGGTAACGAGTTCACTTCCCTGATTGATGAATGTGACTACCCGACAAGCCGAAACACGTACTGATAACGCAAAACTGGGCATTAATATCGCGAAACGGCCGGACGATAAAATATTGTTCCCGTTTATTTATTTTTCGGGTTTTGTTTGATAGGACAAAGCCATCGAGGTTGTCGTGTCACTAAACTGTGTCAACGAAAGGCTGAATATGCTCGGGCTGTGATCAACGGATTTAAAAAAGGGTACAGCTTTATTGAATGGGCTATTCTGACCCTACATTATGTTTAATGGTGTCTATATTTTGATGTCGGAAAATGAATCCGTCGATTATGCTGTGATCATCGTAATAAAAATTTTCAACGACAACTATTATTGCAAACAAATTGAGCGATAAAAGTTGCTATTTAACAGTAAAAAGACTTCATGATTCATGAAAAATTATTTACAGCAAACGAAAATTACTGTGGCACATCCCCGAATGCTTTACCGCCGCCGCCGATTCACCCACATAGCGTAGTTTAAAAGGGAATCGAAAGGCCGCCGGCCGCCGTGAAATTCAATGTAGCGCCCGCCCAGCTCCTTAATTAATTCGTCGTGGAAAAACGTTCGCTTTTTCCTCAACCTGCCATCCTTGATTTTCAATTTCTGTAGCGAAAGATTAATGGGGAAGGACAGGTTCCCGACCAAGTTATATCTACATTCATAATTAGTCCGTAACAGTGTTTTTAAAAGCTGTTTTTGCGACGGAATTAGATTGTCCTCACTTTTATTATTACCTAAAAGGAGGAGGCTAATATTTTTTTGAGAGTACCTAGGTATGTTTGTATTCCTGTTTTATGGCACGCCCTGTAGTCTAACTAGCTCGGCAGATATTAATAAATGAGGTAACATTGGATTTGTCTTACTCGTAAGTGTCATAGTGGCATAGGCTATATGAATTTTCAAGAAGAAACAAGATCGCTGTTGCTGTTATGTAACTGAAGTTATATTTTTACCCGACAGACCCAGAACGAGGGTTACTTTCTGAGTTTTCAAAAATAAAGGCTCAAAGAGACGATACAAAAGCAGATCAAGCAATCTGATGCAGTTGATGGTGTGATTGAACTAAATAATATGCCTTCAACTGCATTTGCCTGCTTTAAAAGTGACTTTTTCGTCGGTTTTGTGGTCGGATTTCTGGACAGAAACGACAAGCTGTTTTTTAGACTAACGTCATTGCCAATACGGTATGCTTGATTTTTATTACGCTAATAACTAAACGGATTTATAACTAAATGAAGCATATAGGTACCCTAGGATACGAGTGAAAGCGCAGGCAAAGTAGTATATCATAGTCTGAGAGCGTAACTTTAAAAGATTGTTTACTGGGGTCGCCTCTCTAGGGTCGACTGTGTTTTGTTTTCCTTTGTGAGTTAAGAGTGAAGAGATAAGCGTCTCCGATTATTTTCGCGGTATACCAAGTGATAACAGTAGGTTCGGCCTGCGATCTGGCGCCGTGTAAATCAACCGCCCCTAACTGATAACGAGAGTAAAATTTTGCCGTAAATCATACATTTGTTTTCGTAAGGGAGATTGCGAAGGGAATATTAAGCGGTATCACACGTTTTGTGAATTAGATTGCGGTTACTGCACATTCTTTTTTGTGATTCGATTTTTGAAATTCATTCGAACGTTTTTTTTTTTTGGAACACGTATGGTTGCTCGTTTTGATTTGATTGCTTTCTCTTTGAACTGCGAAGAGTGCCTAAGGTTGCCAATTCCTGGAATCTTGCTATAATTTTTCAGGTAGTTTAATTTATGGATACCTATTAGGTTCCTAATTTATGTTCAGTTGTTTTAATTTTTAGAGTTCCGAACCACTATATAGAAAAACAGAACTCTTAGGATTACTCGGTTGTCTGTCCGTCTGTCACAGCTGATTTTCTCCAAATCTACTGGACTGATTCAGATGAAATTTGGTACACCAAACAAGGCCGTGTAACAAAACTTAAATTTTAATAATAAGATTACTCTTTAGGGGGTAAATTAGAATATTGAAAAGAAAAGTTTTTCCAATAACTGTACCGAGTGACATGTAAAATAAAAGAGCGTTAAATGAGGGTTTCGAATATATTATATTTTTTCATAATTTTAAAATGAATGGTTTTGATGTTTTTCAAGAAATTAGATGAAAAATGACCATTTAACTCCAAAACTACTGAGTCTAAAATTTTGAAAAAAATACGTATATGAAGTCTATGCTTTGAAAGTAGCATGTTACAAAAATGATAATTATGCCTTCGGAACCCATTGCATGCAAGTCTGACTCGTACTTGGCCGGTTTTTAATAAATTCTGTTTGGGAACCTTAACTTATAAAATTCTTGAAAGAATAAATTATTTGCAATATAAAAACTAAGCTTAAGGCAACAAATCTCGTATTTCTTAAATGTTATTAATATTTTTCTAACAAAAACTTTACACCGGTACGCATAACGAATTTATTTGTTACTGGGTTAGGTTCTGCCAGCGAAACGAGGGAAATTATCCCAAGAAAAGGTAATCCCGGGGCAGAAAATATCCTTAATCCTAAATCAAGACATGATCTAATCGCGCACCAAGTTGTATCCAGATCCCTTGAGCCGTTGAGGCGTGATTGAACAAACATTCAAAAGCAAACCACGTTTTTGTTATTCAAGCAAACAGATCGAAACCTCTTTGACCGAGTTCAGTCAAGCAAAACCACACATCTATCACACAACTGCATCAAAGAAACCCGGGCACATTAGGAGTTATATGAAAAATTCATTAGGCGCCGAGATCGTTCCGTTCCGCAGGCATTATCAGAACTGTCGGGATGCCGCCTTCATCCATCATTCAGTCTTGGCGGCTCTTAGCATGCACTCGTCTACGTTAGCAAGCGGTAGACATTATGGTCCTGTTTTCAGATGCTTGAAGATAGATGGATGGCAAAGTTATCTATAGGTATAATTAATACGTGAAGCAAAAACTTTGTACCCCTTTTTACGAAAATTACGCGGACGGAGGAGTATGAAATTTGGCACAGTTAAAGTTTATATGGACAAGAAGTGCAAAAAGCTGTGTTTTGTAGCTAGCTAGCTATTTTTTATATAAAAATGCTTAAAAATACGTTAAAATAATGAAAAAAATAAAATCTAATTTCGACCACTGGGCGACCACTATTTATAATGAGAATCATGGAGCATTTTGTTACTGGTTTTTTTATGGTGGGTTTTCATCTAGGTAACTTTTTATTTTCAACATGCACTGATATAGTAAGGTTACCAACCTATTAGTGTTTATGTCTTGTTTTCAGCATGATATCTGAAAGGTTAGGTCCCAATCAGTAAGGGACACAAAAAATCTAAGGAGTTAACTCCTTAAATTTTTTGTGTCCAGTAGCTGGCCACGTTAATTGCAACGTCGGTGGCATTCATCAAATCCCCTAAAGTACAGGTGCATGGGCACGTCATAATACTGGTTTTTCTTACTAATCAGATATTCCTTTGTTAATAGGGGATAGTGATATGCGTATTGTTTAGCTCCGTATCTCTTCCACACGGGAATTGTGATGGTTTTAGAATAGCATTTTAAGGCGTCATTGTGGAAAAAATATAATTGTAAAGGTGTCGGACGACGTAAAAGAATAGCAACATCCCATCACTTCCCGTGGGTGTCGTAAGAGGCGACTAAGGGACTCACCAGAGAATAGGCAGCAGCATTCTATGTGATTCCCGCCAGCCAAGCCAAGCCCCTTAAGCTCCTTGGGGGAGGCCTATGCCCAGCAGTGGACGTCTTTCAGCTAGCATGATGATGATGATGTCTTATACTTACTTCAACGTTTCTTAACTACACAACGGACATCTATTTTCAAGGCAAACCTTCTACAAAATACCTATCTCATTTTGTGGTTTGATAGTTCATCTTTAGGGCGTACCTATCTATGTATTATACAAGTACGTTTCCAATAGTCCGTTGCGGTACGACTGTCAGCTGCATTGATTCTAGAAATCGCTAGAGACTATTCACAATACACTGCTAAACATGACATAATAGAGGACGCTGTCTGCGTGCACTTTGTGGAACGAGCACTGTGTGCACGGTCTCTAAGTCAAATTTTGGTCGCGGTATAAGGTTCTAATTAAGCAAGATCTAATTAAGATTAAGCGATATATTCATGAAGCTCCAGCGGCTTATTCTGACGATGTCATGCCCGATTTACGGATAATTTTCACGATATAATTTCAGAAAAGGATGATTCTGTTACACAAGCATAGCCACATGCGGCGACGTTTTATATTCGTTACATTTTGGGTAGTTTATTACGAGAGAAAGCGAAAAGGTTTTTTTTGTGGTTTAGCTTGCATTTTAATGCGTTAGAAAATGCGTAAGATGTGTCTTATTGTTAAAGTGCAAAATCAACAGACGTATGTTGAACTTCCCGCATGCGGACTGAACCGTATTGTGGCATGCAAGCTACAGCATTCTGTTGCCCGCATGCGGTACGTTCACCGCATGCCTTATAACGAATGTGTCTTTATACAAGGAAACAACTACAGCGTGTAAATATATAATCAGAAATTCAATTATGTCTCTTACTCTGTTAATTACTTGTGTACTCTCTTAATTGTATGAACAAAGTTACAGTGTCTGTATATTCTTGAGACAAATATTATAAATATAATTAAAACCGAGCTTTCCTGGTAAACTTCCAAATTGTTTTCACAAGGTTAAGGTACAGGACATATATTTTAAATAATATTTTTAATATGAAAACCAAATCTAAACAAATAGTCGCTTCGGAGACTATTTAGATGATTCATACGAATGGTGAAATGGAAAAAAAATATTGGAAAACATACATTTCTGAATACGTAACATAACGAAACAAAAAGACTTTCTCGAGCTTTTATAGAAGTTAAAAAATAAATTATTCATTGCAACATCTATTTAACCGACACCAACACCACATTAAACTTAAACATCCCAGTCGAACTGTAACATTATTATTCACTGGCGAAGTTAGAACGCTGCAAAGATATCTACTTTTATCAACTCACTTGTGGTGGAAATTAGTTTCCTGTTCGATTCTACTTTATTTTCTTGGCAAATCGTGGAAGCGATCATGTGGCAAAACACTCTTATAGATTTGGCCCGAGGGAACTTTGACTCGAAGTTGGCTAGTGAGACTACGGAGTCGCGATACGATGTGTTTGAGAGCAAAACGGTGTTCCGATTGTAGGACGCGAATGTGAACAGTGTAGCCGAGGGCCGTTCTAGGTTTGTACTTAATGTGACGCCAGGCAATGTTTAATGTGTCGGTATTTTGAATTTGTGAGGACGAATTTTGGATTGCGTGTGACAGGAAGCTAGAGAACGATGCCAATTTGGTTTTATAATAGTCAATTGTTAAAATATCTAAGCATCAGAAAAGGTGACAGTCAGTTAATAGGTTATGGAAGAAGAAAATGTGTTTTGCCGACCTCAGGTACCATGGGGCACAGGAAGGAAAATTTTGACAAAGAAACCACAAACAAGTAAATTTATATCAGATTCTTCATTGCCGATAAACAATACTGGAATATAGAAGATATTGGAAACCGTTTTGATGAAAGCATATTTTAAAGCTTTTTCATAATTTAATTTCCTTGCCGGTGCTATTACTAAAAAAAAAACTAATATGTGAAAACAAAATACGGGCTGTAATGAGTTTTTAGAAAGTATAAACACCAGAGGCAGCAGAAAACGCTAGTTCCATTATTTAGAAGAATTCTTCATCTAGCATCGTTTAGTAAGCCGTTAATTGTGGTAAGAGAACAAGGAACCAATTCCGAACAAAATTCTAATGGTACCAAGTAATACCTAACAAAAGTAAAAATAAAAACCAAAAAACGTCTTAGGAAAACTATACTTTCAAATAAGATTTTTTACGTTTCACTCTCAGAAAAGCTTGTCTAGAGATATACGCTTTTTGTATAAGCCTAATCTACATAAAAATCCTAAAGCAAAGAGCAGAGATAAAAAATACAATACTATAAAAAATAAGTAGTTCATTCTACTTAGGAAACACCCTAAAGATTTCTATCAAATAAAATGAGTAACAGGCCCTAACGCAAGCCCGAGGCTACATACAACACATCACATGAAATGCGAAAGCCTACAGCTGAAACATGTCAGATATAAAAGTATTTTCGCCGCAAAAAACGACACACAAATCTCATAAAGAAATCCACTAGTCACTTATTGTACAGAAAAACTTCATTCCTCCGCGTCCATAGTCACTGAAACTAACTAACTTAACTTAATACGTGGTTAGGCATCCCTTTAACAATATGTAACTTAATTCCAAAGTAATAATTGGAGTCCAAACTTGGGTCCCTACTTTCTCGGAATAAAATTAAACTTGGTAAAAATGCATGAAAGGCGGAGTAAATTCGAAATTATAACAAAACCGCTCGCTCAGCTATATGTGAGTGAGCCACTTAACGGCGTCAGCATAAAGATAATAGGAAAAAGTTAAATTATGTCGATGTCTGAAGAGTCAGACCTTGCCGCGTAACGCCACTTATAAAAGTTGAATTTATGACTGAAATTATTTCAGTCTCTTCCCTAATTCTACATTTCTCCTGTGTCCAGGTGCATGATATGAAGTTAACTTTTTAAGGGGACATCTAGACGATACGGTCGGGTGGTCGCGTCTTATTGGACCATTCGCTTTGATTTGTTGGAGGGGAGGACTCTTATTTTCTAAGTTGCTTCCGTTATACTACATCAACGTAAAACGGTTTTCACGCAGTCCAATTTCATGTTTTATGAATCGACTAGACGAAGTTATTCGTCGACTAAAAACTCTTCCGTTTTTTCTTGACTACGGAAAGAATTTCAAAGCCAACGCAGGCTTTTGCGCCAACGTCTATAAATATGTATTTGATGTTTCGTCATCATCATCCACAGCCCGACTTCGCCCACTGATAAGCATAGGCCTCTCTTTTTTGTGCCATCCCCACGTTCCTAAGCTAGCCTTATTCTACTAAACCTGGTCGCAACACCGCGGATGCCATTCGCTCACCGCCTTACTCCACTAATCGTCACCGCGCCTTGTGTCGTTAGTAAGTACTTATCTAGTAAGTGTTCTTTTATTATTAATTTCAAAACATATCGAAACTCAGAGCATTGACTATAATTCTGAGAAACATCCCGTTTTGTATAGCAACGTAAATTCTAAACCACCACGTAAAACAAAAGACAACTTGACCCGACCCAAAATCGCAACAGAATGATGGACGTCTCAAAGACGCAACAGACATGAAAGCTTAAAACGTCAATAGGCGGCAACGCCTCTCAAGTTTAGTACAATACGAGGATACCGACACAGTATAGTCAATACAGAAGGTCGGCTCCATTCAGAAAGGGGAAATAGGCGCGCACGTGTTTATGTGAGCATGTCGTGCGCCTGTCGATGTCAGTCTTATCATCATCATTCCGGCCAAAAGACGTCCACAGTTAGATATAGAACCCATAGGACCCCAGTAGAATCCCGTGGCCTTCACCCGGTCATCGGTCCATCTTGAGTGAGACTTTCTAACGTTATGCCTTCCGATATGCTTTTGTCACTTCAGAACCTTCCGGTCATTTCGGCCATCAGTTCTGCGATCGGTGAAAATTCTTGCTAAGTTCTCTTATACCTCTAGCATGGATCTCTCTGTGGTCTCCATTTCCGATGCTATCTCAAGCAATCTTAGTCGAATGCCATCGTGAATGCACGCGCTGCGTTTGAGATATGTTTATGTGTTAGAATCGACCTTCTGTGTTCTTCTGTGCTCCCGATGAAAATTTCATGCGCTAAGGACTTTGTAGAGGGTCGCTGGACAAATATTCAACCTCTCCATTACTTATGGTTGCCTGCGTCAACGACGCTCTTTCGCCCCGACGGTTTCTTATAAACAAATTGTTTTATTTCATGCCACACGTGCCTAGATTTCTTTTTATAAAATCACCGTCGACCTTTTCTAAAACGTTGCACAGAATTATATGAAATAAACTGTGTATTTTGTATTAAAACATGGGAGTTATGCGAGCATGGTCACGCGAGTAGCCATGGAAAATAATTGTGTGTTGTGTCAATCAATCATGAGCACAAAAAGTGTTTTGATGTTAATTGTATAAGTACCATGGTTAGGCAGTTTATAATTTTCTAAGTGGGTTAACAGTCACAAAATTAGATTTATGCAAACCACATTCTTATTGCCATATCAGATTTGTTACTACAATGAAAACTATTGAAACTTTTTTGAAAAATTTTGATGTTGATCATTCTAGGAAAAAGTAAATTATGGTTCTTTATGTCCTGAAAAATTATTAGGGGGAATGACGACCATAGCTGGTTTAAAATATTCATGAGTCGTTTGATCCCTTGCCTGAATAGGCCAACCTATTTCCAGCCATGAGTATGGAGAATAAAGAGAGTAGATGTAAAAGGAAAACTGTAGGTACATAAAGAACTTTTTAAGAAACGTGATTACCTGAAAAGCTCTTTTCTTAGCTTTGAAATTTTAATATATTTTTCATATATATTATTTAAAGAAATCTGGTTAAGGCGGTAGTTCGTTGGATGCGAGAAGCACAAGATTAGGGACGATATCGAATAGAAAACATCGATACACAATAATAAAAAGAAAACGTTTCAAACGCATTTTAGTGCTTAAGAAAGTTTGACAAGATGGCGTCGCCACAAACATGAGCCGTAAAGCCAAGTTTTAAGTAGGCCATTTCTTAAGACTGTTTCGATACGATACCTGTCATAAAGTACTCATTGAGTAAAAGTGTCGAGGACAAAAGTATCGGTATAGAAAGGAGAGGTACTCGATACTTCAAAGTATCGATACTTTTTTGTGTCCCCACACAAGACTGGTCCATGTTGTGACGTTCGGGGAAGACCTTCCTGTACCTACCCACTAGTGTAAAAACATAAATATTTACCAACACTATAAATCTAGTAGGTTCGTTATAAATATGCCAATGGATGTATTGCCGTTGAAATGATAATATAATGATTTCATTTTAAGTGTACCTAGCAAGCCAACACGCAACGCAGACCAAAGTGAGCTTCAAAACCCAAAAACTTTTTTATAAAACGAAAATTTTTACCCGAAAAATAACGCAAAAGACCAATCTCCACACATAACCTCACCAAATATACTAAATCCAAACATGTGTCAAATAATCCCATTGGCCATTGGGCGGCAATGGGCGAACGGTCACGACATTGACTGAAGAGCGGGCAGGATTAGTATCCGATGGTCGAACGATCCCGAACGATCCCGACCGATACCGAACGAACCCAACCGGAGCAATCCGCCTTTATTAAGACGAATAGACAAACATTTTTAACACGTAAATGTGAGTTATGCGACCACGATGGCCCGGATAGATGGCGGCTTGAACTATGGTCTATTTGGTTTGGAAATTGAATGTATTTTTCTCTGTATATTTTGTTCTGAATTTAAGAGATTTGACAACACGGTATCGTGTTTCTTTAACTTATACCTTCAAGAATAAATTGTTTATTATGATAGATTTTAAAAGTACATCTTTTAAATTATTTACTAGCGTTTGCCCGCGACTTCGTACGCGCATATCCCGATTTTCCCCGTTCCTTAGCCTTCCTCATGAATGTGGCTGTCATATACAAAAATAATTTTCCAAATCCGACTTTTAGTTCCAAAAGAGCGTTCAAACAAACAAACTCTTCAGCCTTATTTTATCAGTATAGCATAGATTCATGTCCCACATTATGAGACATATTTCCTCTCAAATATACACCGTTGTTGTATTCTCTTGATTGCATAATATATAGTTGCTATTCAACGACAAACTTAGCAGAACTTGAAACTTAATTTACAAACTATATGTAGGAACATAAGGAATGTTCCCATGTAGGCATAGATTAGATTTAGCCTACAGAGTAAACAGCGTCCTGATTGAAACTCTATACTTCTTGAGGCCTTGTGTGTCTTAGTTTTAGTTCAAGCCTGTAAGGGACGGGCGAGGCAAGGAACGTGTAACTTGTAGTACATATTGTGGCCTTGATGTGCCCAGTATATACAGGGTAAATTTTAACCTTTTGAAGGCCAGAGCATAAACGCATCGGCGTGCCCCCGACGCCAAGCCACAAATTCGCCGTACTTTTTGTAACATATTTGTGACGTTTGGCGTACAGGGCACGCGCTAGCTTGTCACGTATACGTGACAATAGCGTTCAAAAGGAATCTAATTCATTGGAAATCTCTCACAGGATTTAGGTACACATCATCATCATCATTATATCAGCCGAAAGACGTCCACTGCTGGACATAGACTTCCCTCAAGAGAGGGTTTAAAAATGCTGCAAAGTACATTTATGTTTGCGAAACTCAACTAAATGTAGAAAAGAGCGGATTTTATTTTTCACGAATTAAAGAATGGAACCATTTTTCAATACGCACAATGAGTATTGTAAGTCCTCCATGTACGAGAGCTTATAGTGAAAGTTTATAATTCATCAGTACCTACTCAAAGTCAGTCACCCTGTACGAATATTCGAACGCTAACATATCAGAGCGCTTTCAAATCTACGAACAATTAATACAATATAGAACTCCTATCGACATAGCTAAAACCAGCGTCAACTTAAGTAAATAAGTAGGTACTACTCCGCTCCGCATACCAAAGCCTGAAAACTTTTCGGCAGCATTAAAACTTAAATAGGATTTCTATACAATCAGGATTAAGACAAACGCTTGTTAAGAATTAACGCCCGAACCTTTTGTTCGGTAACCGAGGATTAAGCGCCGGTTTAGGGCTGTAACCACATGGCTGTGTATCCTTAAATTTGTACATGTTCGTTAAGCCGGAGATAGGTGGCATCGAAGCTTCGGACAGTGACGAAGTATGGGTCCGGGGATTACTTTATCGGGACTGACCGTCTTTCTCGGCACTATGTTTCTTTATTAAGATAAATGTTGGGTTTTTTAACGAAAGGTTTGGTGGTATTGGGGTTTTTTAATTAAGTGTTTTGCTGTGTTCTCGGTGTTGTCTCGAGGATATGGAAATTTAATGTATGAAAATAAGTTACACTTTTTCTTTATTTTTTAGTATGGGAAATCATCAAAATTTCTTCCGCTCTGGGTGGAAGGGCGTGTCAGACTTTTACTGACTAAAACCCATCCGTGTTCCTTCTAAAGCCCTTTGCGTTCCAGGGCTACGGTGACTCTTTCGAAAAAATTCCGCAAATGCATGTTACACTTACCACGGGTAACACTAAAGTGAAAGGACTTAGTCACTAGCAGTGTCGTGTGCACATATTATATTAGATATTAAATTAATTTTTACGCCTAATATTTCTGAAAACTAGCATCAACATTAATGTTAAGTTCCTGACCTTTTCAGCAGTTCCCCAGAATAAAATCTAAATCTAAATGCCAATTCATATCTGACAAAGAAAATAATTTCAACGTTTTCATAGACATAGGCACAGAAAATAATACTTTTGTAATAAAAAGTCAGTGACCGTATTACTAAGCCCAAATATAAAACTAAGTTCTTATTAAAAGTATTTCGGAGTGCCATAACGAAAGTTGTTTAATTTTATCAGTTGCTACTGCCATACCAGTACAAATAAGCAGGCAATAGTCTCGAACGTTATTAAAGAAATTTAATAAAAGACTAACGAACCTTTTTACTATTATTTCTTCTATTATTTGTACGTGAAAACTCAATTGTTTATAATTCGATTATTTCATTCCATGTTTGAAAAAAATTTAAAAGTTTGTAGAATCTCTTTGCTCGCCATTGTAATTTTGAATAAAGTCCAATTAATTTTAATTTTATTCGAAAAATATTTTCGCCAAATGTTCGATGATTCTTTTTTTTTGGAAGAGTATGGCACTGGTATGTACTGGTATTGGTACTGGTCTCATTTCAATTTGGTGGAGATCTGATGAAGAACTTCGGAGGTAAGCAATGGAACTCTTCATTTTTTTTTAAATAAATCATAGCAAATCTCCCGGGATTGCTGAAATCACATGTCTGTTGTTTACACCAGTTCATAGTATAACATCACGCCGGTAGGCTATGAAGGGGTACGCAGATGTGTACTATTCAACCACTCACCTGACAAATTATATTCAATTTCCATGTTTTAGATGTTGTTCTTTTACGGAATAATATTTAAGTACATATATTTTTTTTATTTTTTATTTGAGATGAGTTTGCTCTTGACTTTAGTCTAGGTCATAGATGACAGAGACAAAGTCGACGATGGAGCAAACTTACCCAGAAGAAGCCTGTTCACTCTAATACTACTCTAATAATTCAGAAGTAGCATAATCAGTGTTCGCGAGTCGGGTTCAAAGTTGACGAGTTTTTGACAAAATTGTCTTATTCTGTAACTCTTGTTAAACTCTTAATTACTTTCGTTGGTAGTCCGCAAACATTCATCTCGTTACGAGACGTAGGCTTCATTATTTACTCGTGCTCACACGTTGCTTCGCTCTCTGCAAATATTTACCTCTTAACGAGAAACCTGACTTCACCCGCGGGTACTGTAATAAACTTTTCTATTGTATTCTGCGGTTCGTATACGTACCGCTGGATAATCGTTACATTGTCTACACGGTTTTCATTTCGCCCCTAATTAAAATTCGGAATAAGCGTGCAAACTTCCCCTTATTACTAGAACTAACATTTCATAATAATAAATCATAATTTGAGTATATTCTGGTAGAACAATGTCGCGCGAATGTCGGTCGGATTTATTGAAAAGGAAAGTTGTGAATGCCAGGTGCGGCCGCCATCTGTCGTGCGTGCGACGTCGGATTCGGCTTTCATTTTGTCTGTGATGGAAATAATTATTGAAGTAGGGCTGTATTAAAAGTGAGAAATTGCGAGAGGGATTTATGAGAATTTGTCTTTGAGAGAAAGAATTTTTCATTTTTGTACGCGTGGGGGAGGGAGGTAGTACCGGTACGAGTACTAGGCGTACATAAACAGGAGTAGCTCGCTTGAGATGTGCGCGAGCTCAAAGTAGGAGTAATGCTTGATCCGGCACTCGTTCTCTGTCCGTCCATTACTGGTAGTTGCATCACTCTTCTGCGGCTTTACGAGGAGTTTCGAGTGCTGCGCGGTAATGAGCGTCGCTCAACCATTCGTTTGTATTTATCGTCTACATTCAAAGTGATAAAATGGAACTATGTTCCTAACGATGGCAATAACTTTCAGGGGTTACATTCAGTACTTACTTCAAAATTGTGAGTTTGTCGTCGTTACAAAATTCCTTTCACAATTTCGTTTGTACTACACGAACTGGTTCCTTGTTTGAAAGTACTTACTCTTTTGCTTGCCATTATAACTTACTTAGGTGTGTGTCCTAAAATAAACAATAACTAACGATAAAAGAAGAGATAGCGATAAAAAGAGTGTCAACTTTTATTCCACCTCTGAAGTATTTTCCTCTACAAAATACACATCCCAACAAACTTTGAACTCCCACCCATATTTCGACAAAATTGACTCCCAAACATAATTGGTGTCTTGTTTCTATCCCAGTCTTAATAGCTACAATAATTCGAATCGATATTCATAAATCTTAAGGAAAACCGGGGTCCGACGGTAGGGGTCGCTATGAGCGATGACCCCTAATGGGGACGTTGACAAAGCGCTAGCTGGTTCCCATGAAAACGTTCAAATACATCATAGGAGCTGACAGCACGGTTCTGTGGACTACGAATTGCCATATTTTATTTTCTGCTGGCTCCCTGATAGTTGATTAATGATTGCGTTTTTAGATGTTGGACTCGTTTCTCGGTTTGAATTGCTTGGAGTGAACGTTTAGAGGTGAGTGTAACCGAAGGTTAATTTTTTGTTGTATAAAAAGTAGTTCAAATTAAGCCAGCAATTTCCACGCGTGAAAGTCGAAGATATTCAACTGGAAATAAGAAAAAATCTACGACCAAATCTACGCCCTGATCCCCATTTCAAACCGGTCAACTGCTTTGTTTATGAAAAAAACATCAAATCATACAGACTTTCACCTTTACAGTACCTATTGAGGAAGACTACACGAAGTCTATCAGGACGTTTTGCTGTAATACCTACCTCTTACTCATAGTTCATTCCACTTCTTTCTATCCATTACCATTATCAGGACAAGTCCTACTAGTCAAACTATGTCCTGTTATCTCTATAAGGTCGGAAGGACAAACTTTTAGAAATCATTCAGACCACCAAAATAAGAACAATTGTAAAAATAATAAAAACGCATTCGATACTTACAAGAAAAATAAATCAGCTTACGAAAATACACAAAAAATGTTGGCAATTTATTATTTCAATTTCATTTACTTTGTCAAAATAAAATCACCTTAATCTGTTTTTTTTTTGCTTGGATATCTTTGGTTAGACGTACTGAACGCTGTGTTAAAATTTGTCCATCTATTTTAATGGTACCTTATATATTATATTATCGACTACGACCAATGTGTCCTTTCAAGGTGGTAGGCTAGGCCCCGTTGGAGGCTTGGGGAGCGGTCACCTCCTTCTGCGAAGCAGTAATGCTAGCGAAGGAGGAGGCGGGCCGCGCGAGGGAAAGGCAAGGCCTTCGCCCCAACCACCGCAACAGGAGAAGACGACCCGGGCGTCGGGAGTCGCAGGGCGATCCCCGGCCACCGTAGGCGCGGGCCTGCGGACGGCGAGCATAGGGTGGCTCGCTGTCCGATCACCACCAGGCCCGGGTCGATGGCGCGTTGTGTTTCACGCGCGCCTCAAAGAGATGTCAGCATAAAAGACAGGGCCCGCTAGGGCCAGAGCCTGCCAGGGTTGCGGAATTTGTTCGAAAGAGTCACCGCGGCCCTGGAACGCAAAGGGCTTTAGAAGGAACACGGATGGGTTTTAGTCAGTAAGAGTCTGACACGCCCTTCCGCTCCACCCAGAGCGGAAGAAGTCATTTGATGATTTCCCATCCTTAAAAAAAAAAAAGGCTAGGCCCTGTTAAAATTAAGAACGATTTCATTGAAAGCATTTTTTTTTTGGCTTTCAGCTACAAAACTTAGTTTCAACCGAAAAAAATGTTTTTCAACCGAAAAACAATTGGGTGCAAGCGAGCTTGTAAGCTCATCATTTAAACACTCTCGCATGTCTAAGAAGATAACTTTAAATATATTTTAACTAACTGCGCGAGGTTTTAGAAGTCTTTTAACATTCTTACGTACTTGAAAAGTGAGAAATTCTTGAAACCAACCAACCAAAACCGAAGTTACATTGAAAAGCAATAAAACTGCTTAACACAGAAAAAACAGTTGACTGACGTAAAATAACGCAAAACGAAATGTATTACGAAAATTCTCTGAATTTTTTGTCTCGAAAAATAAACAGTAGGCACTAGTCGCCGATCGTACGGCGGTGTTTACTCACAAAAGAAATTATTCCCCCTTGAGTTTGTAAGGATGTAAAAATGTACGTCTAGTCTTGACGTTGAGTGATGCGTTCCACCGCGTATAGCATTGTCTGGTGAGTGAAAGAGATTGCACAATATGAAATACTTCAGTTCTTCCCTGAATCGCGACTGGCTCAATGGATACGAGGAGTGTTCCCGCCGAAATATTCATAGACACCTATAGATTTGAACGGCGAATGCATCTTCGGTGTAGGATATTAATAGTCCATGGGGAATATTTAATGAGATGGGCTGGTTTCAGAGTATTTTCGATGAAATTGAATCTGGTTGAAAGGAGAGAACTGTGCAAGATTGAATTTCATTAAAAAATGGTGAACGAGACGGTAGTGTAGGGCACATTTTTTTGACTTTAAATCAAGTGTAATACAAATATTTTTTTACACTACACTTTTGGAGAAACAGTTTACCACATGGTTAGTTTTTTTATGTTTTAAGTTTTAAAAAATCTTTGCCCCACACTAATATTTTTTCCTGTATCGTGGGTGCATTTACAAACATACACACAAACAGGCAGACCTGGAATAACTATTTGTAGGTCATACAAATATTTGTTCCATTCGGGAATCGTACCCGCGACACGTAGCGCAGCTGTCAATCGCTCAACCAATGCGCCAACAGTGTCATCTTTCTGAATATGTCTGTCAAAATGTAATGTTACCAACGCCGTAAATTTCTCCCATCACTGAAAATGTAGCTGGATTATTTAGTTTAAAAATCGACTTATTTTATTTAAAAGAATCAAGCCATCAATGAATATTCAAAATACTCAAACGAAACCTGTTACCAGAATCCATTTCTGGGTCAAAATCACCCACATCACAGACATACCAACATTATGATAATTCCTGTGTAGCAAATATTCAAATTAAAACATCACACCCTTTGAGTTACACGTGCAAATATGGGACACTGTTTAGTGAGATAGGACGGGATTATTGAGAGAATGTATGCGTGTTTGGTTCAGAGGTGACAAGCGACATAATTGAGTGTTTGGTTCATAAAAATATTTGTAAAACTTGTCGATGTAGAAAAGATTCTGTCTCTATATTGTTCAAAAGCTGTCATTCTGAAAACAATATTGTAGCAGTAACATAATAAATTAGAATTTGTAAACAACAGCTAAGCTACAGTATTTTTGAAAAGAGAGGAGGCGAGACGTCTATGAAAAGTCTACGGCCTACGCCACGTGCTTTTTTTTTTTTTTTAAGGATGGGAAATATCATCAAATGACTTCTTCCGCTCTGGGTGGAGCGGAAGGGCGTGTCAGACTCTTACTGACTAAAACCCATCCGTGTTCCTTCTAAAGCCCTTTGCGTTCCAGGGCCACGGTGACTCTTTCGAACAAATTCCGCAACTTCGCCACGTGCTACGCGATTTACTAAATTATTATACAGCAAAAGCGTCCTCTGCCTCTGTATTATCTGTGTCACAAAATTTAATGCTAACAAATTTATAACTCATCTAAAACTATTAATGAAAATACTTTTTACAGAAAAATGCAACCGACTTCCAAATAAAAAAAACACTACCTACAAAGTACATTTTTTTAGTTTTTCACGTTTTAGTGGTATCCCACACCTAACAACTACTGGCACGAAAGCAAAACACGCAATTTCGTTAACTTGTATGATATATTTTCTATTTCCTCCAGCTATTTTGATTTAAAAACTAAACTTCTGAACCAATTTTGATAAGTTTCTATTGGACCAATCGGAACGTACCTATATCCTTTCACATGAAAAAACAGTTTTTCAAATCGGTTCATAAAATGACAGAGTTATAAATAAGGTATAACGATTTATTTTAGATATAAGTTTTACTATTTAAAGCTTCCTTTTTCTGCATATATTTGTTTTTTTCTGTGCCCGATAGAGTCCATAATGATCACAATTTATTTTTTAAATTTACCACCTAAGTACACATTGTGGAATGCCAATAAAGTTTCAGTATTGAGTATTGAGCATTTGGACAAGGATTCTAGTAAAAGTTCATGTTTTATTAAAGTACCAATTTTCGGACATCGATTGGGTTTAATGGTATTATGTAGGAGATCGTGGCTAAAAATAATAAAAGCACGGGTCGATCTTCAAGGTTCAAGCAACACTTGCCAAGGTCGGTCTGTGGATGTGTGACCATCTTAACATACCGAGACTCCTCAGTGCCTCGTTGGTCCCGGCTGTCACTTGTAGATCTTTAGCAATCGTTACGGATTGTCAGAAGCCAAAAAAATCTGACTCTAGTTTTGCCCAGAAGTGTTATCCAGTTAATGGGTTGTGGAGGTCTGGTAGGCAGCCACTACAAAACACTGGTAAAAAACTAAAACTCTAAACTACTGAACAATACTGGAATTCAGCTGAATCCGGTTTGACTGGAAGCAGACCCCAATATAGTTCGTCTAGGCAGATGATATGATATTGGGTTTTACTAAAAACTTTTTGAATATAATTTATCTGTTGGAACGTTATTTTTTTAGTGTTCATCCTATAGCGATGATATTGAACGAATGCTAGGTTAGAAAGAAGCTGTGTACTATGTATATCTCTGCCTAACCCTTCGTGAAATACTGACGTGATGTGATGTTATGGTTGAATGAAACGTATCATACCCTGTACTACTAATCCTATTCAAGTACTCCTATTCTTTGCTATGAAATGAAAAATTTTTCACGCAAAAACAAATTAACTGGTTATCAAAATCAGTTCAGTAGTTTTTGCGTACATCAGAATAATATACTCCCACTATAACAATTTATATTATTTATACATAATATAATAAAGCTGAAGAGTTTGTTTGTTTGTTTGAACGAGCTTATCGCTGGAACTCATAGTCGGATTTGGAAATTTATATTTTTGTAAATGATAGCCACATTCATGAACGGGAACGGGGAAAAAAGGGATATGCGCGTACGAAGCCGCGGGCGAAGTGCTAGTGTCTATTTAAAAATGAATAGCCGAAATGTATGTCCGCGCATAACTTGCGAACAACTCGAACGATTTAAATAATTATTTTTAGTTGTGTTTGCAATTGTCAGGGCGAGGTTTATATGATTTTTTTAAATTAAAATAAAGAAAAAATACATCCGGGCAAAGCCACTAGTATTATAAATGTGAAAGTCTGTGAGGACGAATAGATGGATAGATGTTTGTTACTCTTTCACGCATAAACGACTAAAAGTATTTTATTTATTTACTAAACAGTGATGTAGTATCAGAGTAATACAAAGGCTATAATTTTTAAGCATAGTAGGTACTAATTACACGCAAAGGGAACCGGCGGGTGGCAGCTAGTCCACTATAAAACAAGGGCGTTCACATTTTTTTTTGTTTTATTACCTACCCTACCTTAGTCCTAGACTTTCAAATGTTTTTCGTATTTTAATTTAAAGGGGCCAAAGCTTAAAATTCTCTGGTATTGTTCAACTAATTCTTAGTAATCAAAAATGTACGTGACCAAACAAAACAACAGAAAAGCGAATAGATTCCTGGAATTGCAGCAGGGGTCTTTGGTCTCTCGCATGCAGAGAAAGGGAAAATAGACATGAATGCATTATTAATTTAGAGCTGTATTGCACCTGTTCGCCGATAAAATATTCATATTTCAATAAATGAGAGTAATAGGTCTATTGAGGTGTGTTACGGCGGATGCGCCAGGGCAGCCCACGAAATTGAAATGTTCAATTTTCAGCAGGTTGCATGGTAATAAAAATTTTATTACCATACAACCTAGTACAATAACATAGGTACATATTTAATATGTATCTTTGTTATTTTACTACTCTTACTAATATTATCAGAACGGCTGAACGGATCTGGATGAAATGTGGCACAGAGATAGATTATAGTCTGAAATCGGGTACTTTTTATCGTTCCTTGGGATAATTTCCGACATTCACACGGGCGGAGCCGCGGGCAGAAGCTAGTCTCCACTAATATTATAAAAAGTTAAGGTTTGTGAGTTTGTTTGTAAGAAGAACTGCTGAACCGATTTTGATAATTCTTTCACCTGTAGAATGCTTCAGTATTCCTGAGTGAAATAGGCTATATTTGATTGCCCTGGAAACGGTTATGGGCTACTGTAACGCAGACCATAGATGGACGCATGCTCGGGTTTCGTGGGAATATCAGAGATAGATTACACTCTAATTCAACTCTGGATTCTGAAGGAAGAACTTTTTCTTCCTTCAGAATCCAGTTCCACAATCCATTCTTCTCGGATTGATATGATTTTTATGTTGTCACTTAGGTAAATTAACATTTTATAATAACACACAACCTTAAAGTGAGCTACTAATTGGAAATAGTGTAAGAATAGTTTAATTAGGTGGTCAACGCTGCCGCATCCCCCTTAAGCTCACTCGCCTTAATATTTAATAGGCAGAAACAACGCTTAAGCAGTTCAACATGCACCGTTAATACGCGGCTGGATCAAACACATAATTATTTAATACGTATGCAAATCACTTCATTGCCCCCGTGTACGTAGTCACCTGAGTACAGATGAGTACAGTTTGATGTTGGGGTTATAATAAATTAATAATCTATCCTTATCACTATCGTCACCGTACCCAGCTCGTGATTCGTGGATAATTAATAACAGCCATACTGCCATTCGTGTCGATCTTTAAGGTTTAACAATATATATACAGTCGGTCGATTCTATAAACATATCGAAGTGAAGGCTTGGGTGAGCTGTCAATCCATATAATCTAGATGGAATGACAGTTCACTCCGTGATCACGTGACAGCTTGATTGTATGGATTGACAGCTCACTTTGTGGTCACTTCACCTAAGCCCTCACTTCGACATTTTTACAGAATCGACCAGCAGGTCGCTTCGTGGATCAGTGACCATCCAATGCATACCAAGACCCCTCTGTGACTCAGAAAAGACGTCAAACTGTTGGATAATTATGATCGAATAACAAATGACAGCCGGGAGCTGTTATTTTCAGTTTTTTCGACAGTCGTTGAGGGTAGTCAAATCCTGAAATTGAGACTATCTGTCATGCTAAGGAGTTTCGAATTACGTAGTTACTGATTATAGTTGTCCGATAGGCAGTTGTTTCATGTCTAATGTCTTCTGGTGTTCAGCTGCACCTGGATGATCTCCAACATTTCCATGAGTAAAATTTTTTTTTTACAAAAACATACAACAGACTTTCAAATAAAAAAAAACACAAAGTATAAAATAACTTAAATTTTGGAAGTCGGTGTTTTTTCGTATTTTAACACTGAGTACCGAAATTAAAGTTATTTTTTACTTAGTAGTGTTTTTTTGTAAAAAAGTTTTTCATTACACTATTTATTAGTGTAAAGCACACCACACCTCTATAACAACACCAGTGGAAAGTCACAGGAAAGCAAAACACGCAACTTCATTTACTTTGATGATATATTTTCTATTTCCTCCAGCTATTTTGATTTATAAACCAAACTACTGAACCGATTTTGACAAAATTTATATGGGACCAATTGGAACGTATATCCTTTCACATTAAAGCAGAATTTTTCAAATCGGTTCATAAATGGCGGAGCTATGCGATAACAAACATAAAAAAATCAACCGAATTTAGAAAATCCTCGTTTTTTAATTTCGGTTAAAAAGCGAGGCTGATTGATTTATTTTGATCAATACTGGTTTTTTTTTTTTTTTTAAGGATGGGATATCATCAAATGACTTCTTCCGCTCTGGGTGGAGTGGAAGGGCGTGTCAGACTCTTACTGACTAAAACCCATCCGTGTTCCTTCTAAAGCCCTTTGCGTTCCAGGGCCACGGTGACATCAATACTGGCTTACTCGTTCTAAACTGCATGTCTCACAATCCGAAGAATTTTAAAGGAAATTCAAAAATCTGAAAAAAACGAAGATTGCTTCATAATGAAAAATGGAATGTTCAAATGGAAAAGTTCGTCAGCTCGACCACGAAATAATGCAATGAATTTCGTATTTACTAACTAATTTGACTTTTTATTAGTAGGTACCTCATTTAATATATTGTGGAGGTCATTTCAGGAATTTGTTATACCTAATAGTCAAAGTCAATTCATTTATTTCTACTAGACCATTAAAAGGCACTTTTGAACGTCAAATTTACAGTTTAAAATTAAAATATAAGTGACTCTAGTTGTCCATTCGCAAAAAGTAGATTCTTATGGAGAAGAACGGACAAGAAACTCTATAGTTACTCTTTTCAAATATAAGTTTTACAATATTTTATATACATAGGTACATTGATCAATTGATTATATTATGTGAGCACAATGCATCGAACATTACACTAATATATAGCACACACTTATATACTAATAGGTACAACAAAGCAATACCAGCAGAGATAACATTAAGTTTGCTAGTAAGGGACATGGTACTCACATATCGCACACCTAGATCTAAAGGAAAGTAACTCAAAAATTGAGATTTTTTAGTTATGCACCCCATCAAATTCCTTATCTCAATACCTACCCACCAATAAAACAGATTTAAACATATCTCCGCTACTCGACGCTAGATGGCTAAATACACCAACACGGGCTCAATTCAAAATAATAAAACAAATATACATACATCGTTAAGCAATAGGAAAATAACTACAAAAATCAAAATTTCAGCCCCAAAACATCTCAAAAATACAAGATTCCAACAAAATCTTTCTTCTAGCTGCATAAAAGCATAAATGTATACAGGAAACTCCTGCAGTGGACAGGGACACAGTAATTAGTTTTTCGCCTTATCTGAAAAAAGTGTTTTTTTGAGTTAACCCTGTTTAGATCTAGGTGTGCGATATTTACAATATAATTAACAACAATGGATCAGCGTGTGAGTTAAATTACATATTAAAAACCTGGGGTAAAAAATAGGGTAATTATTCAGGTCAATAAGCCGAAATGAATGATGATGTAAGTGGTTCAACGCTACTGACGATCCATTATTTCAGTGAAGAGTATTGAGATCTACTAAGCTCACGAATGAGATGAGGAAATTAACTTAAAGTGTTAAAAATTATTTCGAATTCAACCGATGTCGATTTGAAAACGTTCGTCGAAAGTTTTAAATTTGACCACGTGCCATTATGGTAGCTTGCCTTGAATGTCCTTTATTGCTGAGAAATTAAGTTCTTGCTATGACAATTTAATATTATAACGATTCCGCTGTGAGAGAGAGATAGAGATATAAAGGACACTATCTCTTTTAATCGACTTCAAAAAAATTAGATTCCGCTGTGAGAGAGAGATAGAGATATAAAGGACACTATCTCTTTTAATCGACTTCAAAAAAATTAGATTCCGCTGTGAGAGAGAGATAGAGATATAAAGGACACTATCTCTTTTAATCGACTTCAAAAAAATGAGGATGTTCTCAATTCGGTTGTATGTCTTTTTTTGTGTGTTTGTTGCCTCATACCACCGTCAGTTATGAACCGACTTGAAAAAATCTTTTTTATATGAATGCAAATACTTTGCGAATGGTCCCATTGAAATTCCATCAATATCGGTTCTGTAGTTTGGATTTTAAATAAAAATAGCTGCAAAAAATATTTAATCCAAGTAAACGAACTTGCGTATTTTGATTTCCTGTGACTTTCCAATGGGCTAGTTAGGTGTGGGGTACTTACCACTAAAACAGTGAAAAATAAAAAGTTAGTTGTATTTTTTTTTGTAAAAAGTTTTTGACAACAGAATCATGATGGGTTTGACATTTCATAATAGTCTGGGGTTAAAATAAAGAACAAAAATGACAGTGGTTAACGACCTTTTAACAGACGTGTGTGACTGTACTAAGTCCTCGCGTGATTCCCGACATCCCATGTAACATAGCGTTTACTTTCCGTGATACAAACAAAATATTGCAAAACGCAATAATTTGCATTACACTTGGCCAAGGAAGGGCGGGTAAAGTCGTCATTAATAATAGAGTAAAGTTAAGGGGCGTTTCCCGCCCTACGGGACGGGGTTAACAACCCTTGTTTAACAGTATAGTCTGGATTCATTTTCCGCTACAATGACTAGTGCATTATTATGCTAAGTTTATTTACCAGGAAAGGTGGTTTTTCTATTTTTTTAATATACATTTTTAAGCTTGAGTTTTTTTTTGTTTGATATTTTCTATTATTTTAGGTAATTATGGAGTACACTGTAAATGTTAGAGTGAGAGGTAAGTACATTATATACTTAGCAATCTACATAGTTTTCACAGAGTAATATTATTTACAACTGTTATTTAAACATTAGAGTTGTTATTATGATCAGTTAAAAAAATAAATGGCAATTATAATATGATGGAATGGGCAGTTAAATGATGGATAGGACAGGTAGCTTAGGGCACCCCGATACGGATAGGTTGGGTTCGAATGGTATGACGGGAGCTAAAGTGAGCGAGCGAACTTAGTTCCCGTCATACCATTCAGTTTAGGTTACTTTGAACCCTGCAGACAAAATAAGAGGATTTCTTACCGACTAATCCCGATTTATTAACTGACCACTAATAACTGCCCATTCAGTCAAATTTCCGCCCATTCTAATGTTTTTGAAGTGAAAACTTCTTTAGGCGCGTTGAGCACTTTTTGGGTGAACAGAAATCAAGGAACTCGCGTCATCGTCACCGGATGCTTTAGCTTTCGTTTACTTTTCACTTCTATCGGTAGTCCCCAAACATTTAGTTTACTGCTCAGTTTTAACTACTGGACTTGTTAATAAACATGGATTTTGTAATTGTTGACTTACCAATTCCACAATATACAACTGCGGCTTTAAATCAGTGCCGTTTTCACATAGGAATTGATCAAAAGTTTCCAAGTAGTTGAAAATAGTCATAGTTATTTGATAGATTGACTCGCGTAAACTTAACAATTGCGTACTATGACTATAAAAAACATAACACCATGGATTTACAGCCTTTGTTTCACAGCAGAGGTTGAACTGTTCTAAATCATTTCCCAAAAAAAATAAATTGAAACTTAGAACGCTTCAAAAATAACTCTTTTTTTTAGTACCCCAGAAACTTAATTACCAACCATAACCTGCCCGTAATAATATTCTTCAGATAAAAAGGTCGCCCTAAGCCTAAGGAAGAATTAGTGATTACAAGTCATAATTCACTTCGGGCCTGTTGGCGGGCTTACTAGCGGCCGCAATCCGTGAAATTGGCCGCACATTATTTAAAAAATTGGCCGCTGATTATTCAAAAAATTGCTTCACATAATTTTTAAAATATGAGACTGTCATCGCTCTTGTTTTGTGACTTAATTATATCTTCAGTTTTCTCTTTATCTTGTTACTTTGGAAGATTGATGGCGACCAGATTTAGTCCCGTAAGTAATTGAACAATCTGTTTTGTTATTAGGCTTTACCCTGAAATAATGATAATGTGAAAAATAAAATGAAAACAGCTAGGTTTAAACAAATACACTTTTGCCACATATTGGTAGAATACAGATGCTTTCATCAATTCATTATGATTTCACACTTGATCAGATTAGAGTCTGAAGTTCTTAATGTGTGGTCAGCATGAAAATCCAAATTCGAAAATTACCCTTCATTTATTTTCAGTTCTTAGCCAAAACCTTTAAACAATTCACGCAAGAACAACGCCACTAGAAACCTAAAGCTTGCGGCTTTAATAAAGCACTTTATAATTAAATTACATTAATATTGATGGAGGCTACAAAGTACGAAGATAGCATTACACTGACGGGACCGAACCCGTTTCGTAAGCCGATTAAAGACCATCGCACACAATGTCAACAATACGACAACAACCCAATAGCATTTATACTCTTCTTCAACTTTTGGTGTAGTGACAAAGAGTTGTCAACTCCGCGTTGACAATCTGCTCGTCAATAAGTATACAACACGTCGACAAAAGCTCTTGTACCTACTGCATGAATGGAATGTAATGCTAACGATACTGCCAGTGTTGCGGACTTTGTTCGAAAGAGCCACCGCGGCCCTGGAACGCAAAGGGCTTTAGAAGGAACACGGATGGGTTTTAGTCAGTAAGAGTCTGACACACCCTTCCGCTCCACCCAGAGCGGAAGAAGTCATTTGATGATTTCCCATCCTTAAAACAAATTTAAAAAAGGCTTACAATACATGAAGAGTTTTCACGTCTTCATGAGTGATAGCATTCCGTCAGTACTTGGTTTGGAGATTTCATCGCATCGAAAACGCGTTGTCAATGCCACTTCCTATTAAATGTTACCGCTGTTGTGTCGAGACGTCGATTTGTCTCCGTGTGCGCTGGTCTTTATCCAACCTAAACAACTGACAAAATTAATCTGAAGACCATTATTGTTGACATGTAAAACGCATTAAGCGCCCAAAAGCCTCTTTCGGAATAAAACAGTCGATATTGAAGTCGAATCCGATAGACTGACATTCGGAATAACAATGTTCGTTTACTTTGGTGTGTGGAATATTAATTTTCGAATAAAAATTTGTGGATCAACATTTATTTATACCTACTATAAAATTAATTGGGGATGAACTTTTGCTATGTGTCGGGTGGATTTTATACACGTGTTTTCAGAAATGAAGTTTAAGTTTGAAGTAAAAGGCCAGTTTATTAATCTAGTCTGGAAATTATATGGGTGCCTACTTGTAGTCTATATTTTTGAGTGGTTATTTAAATTTCGGGTGCTCAGATTTTAGCTATACACGAGTTGGAATGAAGCATCTTTAGTTAAACACTCTAAAAATATTAACGTTTATTGAACATGTCTGCTTTAATGAAAAATATATAATATGTAGCAAGGGGTGAATAGAAAAAATGAATAATTGGAATTCCATTTTTAATACCATATTGGTTTAAGAAATTGAAGTCCTTAAAATACATAATATTTGAATAACGTGAAAATTTTTGTTTCTATTTACCCCTGCATTTCTAGTCACCCCAGTTTACGGTACTTAAATGAGTTTTTATAGAAGACGGAATATAATCTATCTCTGAGTAATCCGGTCTTTATTTGAGTATTCCTGGAACAGTACAACAATACTTATCAGGTAATTATTTTAATAGATAAGTCTTAAGAAAAATACAATGTTTAAACGCTGACTTCCAGACAAAATAAAATTTTATATATAATATGTTTTTATCATATCAGTTACCTTATAAAAGCTTGTTCCGCACGTGTCTTGAATGTTGCTTCATTATAGTGCAAACTCAACATACTCGACTAGCATTCGAATGTTGTAGAAAATTTGAAACTTATTCTATGATATAGTCAACGTAAAATGTTATTTAGAAAAAAAATATAAGGACTCTTGCGCTTTTCTGGGTTACATGACACAACAATAATTCCAATATATAAGTATATTTTATGAAAATCACGGAACACAGGAAGGATACGCTGATTTGGCCTGTAAAATTTTATTATAAAGAGGCAATTAAAACGAAATTTAAACGTGTGTTTTTCGTGCATCCCTTAATCAAATAAAGCGACAAAATTAATCTGCGCGATTCACCGCTCCCTTCCGAGCCGGCTGCGATCCGGTCCGATCCCGTCCGTTCCGGTCCGGCCCCGCCAATTTCATATAATAACACAGCACGTATTTGTGTTGCCGTAATGAAAACATATACATTCTTGTTCTGTTTGATCCTGTTATTAATTCATCGTATTCATAGAAAGGGTACCTATCCAAAGCATATCGCCTGCCATTTTGATTGGATTTCACAGAAAGAACATTTTTATAACTAGAGCATACGTTTGATTCAATAAATGTTCGGAGATTCCTTTGATTACGATATGAAAACGTAATATCATTTCTCTACCCTTTGAATAGATATTTAATTTCGTCGGAAGCAAAACAAGTTATTTGAGAAAAGTAATATCCAAGTGAAATATAAGGACGATGGCTTTGTTTTACAAAACGAATTTCTTTTCTTTTATAGGTATAAGAAAAAGCGGATAAGTCATTAAAAGTGTCGACGAAGCGTAAGAATAAAGTGAGCCGAGCAAAAGTGGTCGAATCCAAGCGGAGCCGCGATCGAAAACTTGAAACTAGTATGGTTCCTATCCAGCGAACGATTATTAAACTTTTCTTTACTTTAACGAGTCGAACGTCAAATTTCTAGAATAGTTACCGACTTCATATCTTTCTGTAATAGTTCCATCTTTCTTTTCGTTCATATTTAATTCAATTAGTTAAATGAATGCCAATTGATAGCAAGAGTTACGGACTCATTGATTTCTTCAAAGTTTCTCTGGAAACTTTTGCAGTTTAATAGATTTTTCTGGATTGGTAGCGTAAAATTTTCAGACGAAATAAACCGTTTAGTGAGTAACACAGATGTAAATGTTGCCAATTTCTTTTATATTTTTAATTAAATTTTCAGTTTTTTTTTTTAAATTCAGTTATTAAATCATCCTTTACTTAGCTTTTGGCTATTGTTTCAACAGTTTATTTTAATTACACAAAAAAAAGGCACCTAACTAAACGAAAACCGTTCCGCACTAAAAGTCAACACTTACAAAAAGCAGAATTTTCTAGAAACGTCTTCAAAATTACTTCTCCGACACGCAGCGGAACCGAATAGACCTGTCCTTAAAAAATAGGTCAGAGATCC
Source organism: Mamestra configurata (assembly GCA_002192655.3). Lineage (NCBI taxonomy): Eukaryota > Metazoa > Arthropoda > Insecta > Lepidoptera > Noctuidae > Mamestra > Mamestra configurata. Next base: position 133,225 of record NDFZ01004790.1, read on the forward strand.
TTGTTTTCTTTTTCAATAAACAGGTCAAGCTTAAAATGTCTTATCCAGTAGATAAAACCAGATTGGTCCCACGTTTTTTGTTCGTCGGGGCAGTAATGAGTCGTCTCAGTGCTTCGATTGACCGTCCCTCCACCTTCCGAACCAATTCACCCGCCTTTTATACACTTTTAAACCCTCGGTTCTGACTTTTAGAAGGCAAGTGTTGCCATGTACCGTTGGATACAGAAATAGATGAGTATTTTAATATCATGAGGCTATATTTAGAATCTTTGGGTTTTGATAATTTTAAGGATGTTTCATTGTTATTAATGTGGGAAAATTGTTTTGTTTTATTAGGATTGTTATGTTGCTATATATACCTACCAAGTTGTGCGTGCAAACTCATGTGAGGAAAATTTTGTGTTTCTTGATCGGACCGCACAACACTGTGGTATGCGGTGTTCGGTACCGGACAAATAGTCGTATGCAAAACATCTAGTTGTGTTGATCCGCAGCAGATTTCGCCAGGTGGCTGGAATGAATGGACTACCTATTGATTCTTGATATTTTACAACTATTAACTTCTATAATAAAATGTTGACGATTCATCATCTGCCTTTTCCCAACTATATTGGGGTCGGCTTCCAGTCAAACCGGATTCAGCTGAATATCAGTATTTTACTTGGAGCGGCTGCCTACCAGACCTCCACAACCCATTAACTGGGTAACACGGTACTCCTTGGCAAGACTAGTGTTAGATTATCTGGTAAAATGACGATTATTTTTTTCAAATTAATATTTATTCTAAATAAATAAATACAAGTCGTTCTTTGATCGCAGAACCTTACATTATAAAAATACGTGAACCAGAAGCAAACCAAGACAATTTTCAAGTAGGTAATATAACTTGAATAAGAACGCAAGGTGCTCTGGCTTCGAGGATGCACTAAGAAAACACACGTGATCCAACTTTGAATTAAACTCGTACGTAGCTCATATATTCGTATATACCTATGTAGGTAACACAGGTATCTTCGAGAATGTACCTGCATGACTAGAAGTTTGGAGACAAGATTGTCGCTGAATATCAATAAAGTTTTTGCAAACTAGCTATTAATGAGTATTTTAAAACGGGTTTAGTGAAATGAATCGTCGCTCTATGAAAAATCTGCTAATTAAGCAATACTAAAACTAATTATATGGTTTTGTTTTTCTAATAAATGAACAATTTTTTTGAAGTGAAAACTTCTTTAGCGGCATTGTGCACTTTTTGTAAAAAATGTTAAGCTCCCGTCAGGACACGTGACTTGATCGAAAATTCGTGAGGCGGAGGGAGTAAGTGTTAAATTTTTAATGTAATATAAATTGTCAAGTTTGTGTACGATAGCGCAATAAATTAATATTGTATTTTACCACATAAATGATAGTACTTTTATACTGATAGTTAAAGCAATTCGTGCGAAATTATTCCCTAACCATTCCAAAATATCAAAAATACACAACGTTAATGTTCAAGTTTTCACTTCTGCCGGCACTCCCGGAGTGCAACCCGTTGTTTTTTTCAATCAATCACGCCTTTAAAGAAATGGATTGGGATGGAATTTGGCACCAGCTTTTAATTCCGGTAGTACGTTCCGTAGTATAATTAGCATAAATCTTTTTTTTTTTCAATTTTCTTATCTCTAAATGACACGATCTTGACCAAAACTACAACATTGTTTTTATCTTGACCCCAATAATAAATTACTAAGACATGTGTCTCTGTCAACGTAAACATTTATCAAATTTGCACGATCAAAATTAAATTCTTATAATTTTTATTTGACATTTTGTCAAAATTAACATTTTGCAACGATTTATTTGATGACTTTTACATTAATTATCTTGTTTTCATTAGAATGTAGGAACCTATTTAATTTATTTCCAAGAATTCACTGAGTTATATTTAATGCGTATTGAAATTTTATATTTGCATTGCAAATATTCGTCCTTTGCAAATATTAATAATGAAATGTGCGTGCATGAATTATTATTTTCTATTTCATAAAATATCTTTAATACCGAACTAATATGATAAGGCATCTCCAAAAGCTACAAATGATATTGCTTTAATTATATTTTCACAAAAGACCCAATTCTAATGAGAATTAATGAACTGAATAAATCAAGTTTTCATCGGCTCAGGTTAATATCAGATTTAGATAAAGCTTAATATATTGCTAAATCTATATATTAAAGACTACGTAAGCGAAATCATACTAAACTGATATTTATTCAATAAGTTTAAAAAATAAAAAGTCGAATTTTCATTTTCAGCCAACCGCATTTGTGAGTCTTTCCCAAAAAAAAATATTTTAATTTAAGTTGTATATGTTGATGTTCCGTTGAAAAATAAACTCATAATATCAGAATAATTATGACTAGTTACTTATTAATGCTATTAAATATGGTGCACACTCCTTACAACGGTAGGTAATTAAATTAGGCAGCTGAAATAAAATAAAAGCTTAGGGAACGTTATTAACTATACTCACGACCCCTCTCTTAGTTAGCAAAGTTTTAATTCTGTTTTGTTTAATATAAAGTGCAGTAAATTATTACGCATTAAAGGGTAGGCTAATAACGCCAACTGCCTCGCTTATGGCTGCTGTAGAAATTAATAGCGCCAATAGTGATGTGAAATGAGCAGCGTTATCGATGTAAAAAGTAAGTTTAGAAAATATAATTAATAAAAGGGTTTGTATGAATTGCAAAAAAAAATCGTACAATTGATCGCAGTCCCCTTCATTTTGATAATTTAACTTTTAATTTAATAAGTTTAAAAGTTATTTTTTAACATTTGATGCAATCGATCAAGAATTTCATTTGGGTGTAATTATATTGAAACCGTTATTTAGTGTGTTACTCAATTCGAGTGCCAATTTGTGTCCAAATACAAGGCAATATAAGCCTAAGATAATGGTAACTTCTCACTAAAACACTAATGGCTGATAATCTAGGCTGATACAGTATAAACAGCCGGGGTAAAAAAAAAATCTGAATCATAAATCCACTCCAGACTATCGACACCCAAAACTTCCAGCAGATCCCATCACTAATCGTTCTTTAGATACGTGCTAGGGCGTCGGCGGGGGATTTCCGGCTCTCGGGGTGGGTCGCTAATATAGCTATCCTCACTCGGGGCGGGCAATGTCGCCGGCGCGGCCTAGCGAGAAACTCATTAAAATTACACACCGGCACAAAAGCATACAGGAACACAGTCTCCCGTCAAATACGGCCTTTGGCCTGCCAATTTGTCGCGTTGATTACTTTATTTAACAATAAAGCAGGGATGTTACCTCCTATTGGAATTCTATAATAGATTCATTGGTTCGGTTCGACGGAAATGGTTTATGAATGGGTTGTTAGTTAAATGACGAGTCGGATTTGGCTATCTTAAGATTTTCAGGGTCAAGATAATTTTTCAGTTGAAATGCGTCACTTTTCATGTAGCTTTAATCTTATAAAGTGCTAGATAGACCCTTCATATCTTTGCGTAGGCCAAAAAAATCTACTTATCCAAATTATAATAATCTTATCCGTGTAAAATGGGGTCGAAACACTTTGTAAATTAAACCAGAAAATAAAATAAACCTTGCTTAATTTAAAATAAAAGCCTAAAATCGCTTAAAATACAACAAACTCGGAAGATAAACCGTCTGTATTTAATTGTACCTAAAACCCATATTTCTCCATGAGATATGCCCGTGTAGTCTTTACCAAAAATTAGATGACAGTTAAATTTTTTACGGGCCTTTGCTCGACCGCAATGGACAATAAAACTCAGGCAATCCCGGGGGTATTACACGGTAGCTCGCTTGCAATGAATTCGTTCAGAACAAATTTTAAATATTACACTGGTAGAAATATAGTTCTTTGTAGTCTGTTGGCGTATAGAAGCTGTAGTGTAGAGGACACAATTAATAGGCATGCCATTAATATTTCTGTGCGTGAAATATCTATTTGGGTTGTAGGTATTTAATCGTAATAATAATCTTTAAACGTTGAAAGAGATATCTGTAGAAACGAAAGCTCTTGTTATTTAGCTACAGGCTATCTGCAGACTTCAAGGTTTTCTGTTGTCTGCCTACTCAAATAAAAGTCTCAACAATTATATTCATTACAATGTAAAAGCCTGCCTATGGATAAATTAGACAATGCGGAATAATGTTCTGCTATTACGTTTCAACAATAAAAGATAAAGTTTTCGGATCTGGAAGCATATCAAAATTATCTAATTAGATAGGTATGTCTAAACTTTCTAGCGATTTACCTGTTTTCGACCAAGTCAAGTCAAACCAAGTCAGCAATATCGCAGCCAATCAAATTTACTAGCTAGGTACCATCTCACTGACTTTCTTCTTTTCTTAAAAAGTGTTAGTTTTTTGTGTTTGTAAAAAGGAGGTTCTCAATTTTCCCGGTGCAATAATCTACAAAGGTTTGTTTCATCATATCAGCCAATTGCCGTCCACTGCTGAACGTAAGCCTCCCCAAAAGATCGCCAACCATCCCGGTCCTGAGCGGACCGCATCCATCCGCTGCCAGCCACCTTCTTCAAATCATCGATCCATCGTGCCACAGGGTGTCCCACACTACGTTTGCCCATACGCGGTCTCCACTGTATCACATGTCTGCTCCATCGACCGTCTGTCCGTCTACAGACATGGCCGGCCCCCTTCCACTTCAGCATGCTCATTCTACGCGCAATGTCGGTGACTTTAGTTCTCTGGCGAATGACTTTGTTGCGAATTCTATCCACCAGAGAAATCCCGAGCATTGCTCTCTCCATTGCAAGGGCATTCTATGAACATAATCAGCCTAAATAACATAAATATAAAATCACGCATTTTATTTCCCGAAGGGTTAGTTAGGCAGAGAGACAGCTATGACACCCACATTTCTCCAGTTAAATTTTAAGTCTTATGTTATAGGGTTAACTGCTCCGTGTCCTGGGTTTGACACCCAGGTCCGGATAAAGAGTGTTATTGAGTTTTCTATTAGGAATTTCTTATTGACAGCCCGGAGTTTGGAAGTTGGTGGTGTGACACCCCCGTGCCTCTGATAGCACTTTAAACCGTTGGTCCTGCGCAAGATTTCTCTCCGATTGTGTCGGGTTGCCGTCCCATCGGAATATGACAGTGATGGAAGAGGGAGTGCACCTTTGTTTGCGTACACACTTGTGATATTAAGTCCCGCGCCGATGGCTAGTATTGGTTGAGATTGGCCGCCATTGCCGAAATCGGTCGACTTTATAGGGCCTATCGATGTTTTTTTGGGAGAGACACCCTCCATTACAGTAGGAGCATGTTTCAAAGAGGGATACTTCGAAGTACTATGTAAGGGAGAGGTTCAGGGCTTGACCTCCTTGGCTGCTCCAAGAAGCTACTTACCTACATTGACTGGTACCCGCTGTAACTGGCAATAACAGCGATAGAGCGAAAAAAATAATCGTCGATTTTTTTAAAGATTTCCTTACAATCCTACTTTGAAGGTTTTTTGTCGACAGCGCGACAGCCAATAACCCATTCTGCCACAAACCCACCCAAACTTAGCACTAAATCAACATGACGTAAATCGCGACACCAAAAGGATGAAATAATTAATGAGGAGCATTGCTCGTGACAGTGGCAGAGAATCATTTGGGCCATAATTAACATGTTCTGTTCCGCACAGGAGGCGGAACCGCGGACAATGGGGCAACATGTTTAGACCAGGTCAATGTATTGTCCGCACACAATTAGCTGACAAATGGATGCTCAATACTTGATGGATATTATGAATTAGTGTTTTGATTTATTGTGTGGCTGTGTATTGGTGATGGAATAGTTAGGTAAGGTAGGTTTTGAACGTTAATTAACATGATGTTTTCGTTCTTAGGTATGTGTACCCTGACTTGTGTCGTGTTTTCTGCAGATTCACCTTTATTTCAGATGAAATTAACGTTTTAATTACAAAACTGATAGACATTTAATGAAATAATGTATTTCGGAAAAAAATATTTTCCGTCGAATTTTTGGCAAAGGTCACTTCTGTGTATCTCCTCTAACTATTAAAAGCTGTTCTTGTCGATGCTCTTCTTGTGCTTAGCAATGGATTATGTACTCGTAGACAGTAAATTAATGTTAAATTTACAAAAGGAAGAACGGTAATGAACATGAAAAATGGCTGACAATTGAGACTTTTTCATCTAGCCAGAAAATCAAAACATTCTCTTTTTTGTTTTAATTTGAGATTTCTCACAAGACGCCAAACCCGATTCCTCGAAACATAATTATCCCAAACCGCATATCACTCCCAGTAAAAACACCATAGCGCTAGACGAATTACTTAGAAATCAATTTCGGTCGTACACCACCGCAATCGAATCGTCGGCCCGCAACGATATTGGGAACGTAATAAACTGCTCCAAGATTATTTCCACTTGATCCAATACGTACAGATTCTGCGAGAATTCTCGACCAGACTCGGTATGTGTATGTTAACACACTCGGTTTCTGTGGGTGCTTCAGAGCTTGGATACGATCAACAGACTTTCAATCTTGTCTGGGGTGTAAATACTGAGCATTGATTATAAGGTTGAATATCGGTGTAGTATTTATTAAATATTTTTCCTGTTTCATAGACTAGTGTTATACTTGACAGAGGTTAAATAAGACTGTAGGTAACATTTTCCGCGTACCAAGAAGTCTCTTGGATCATGTATGTACAGTCAACAAACCTATTTGGTATACAGCCAAGAAGGGTAAGTAATAGATGATATAACAACAAAATATTTATAAAATATAACAAACGAAGCTATAATTTTATTTTATATAACGATTAGTTAATAAATAACATACATTAAATATAAAATCGTTTGACATTCCACTCAAAAGATATAAAAACATAACTAGTAACTGATTACCACCTGCGCTAAGATAGTTCTCCTATTTCTGGGTGGTTTAGCCTTCTAACCTAACCTATCCGAGTCGGGGTACTCTGAGTCGGGGTGTTAACCATTATGACGTTTTTTATATATATTAAACGTTAGACCAAATTATTATCGATTACGTAAACGTTATATTAAACAACGTTATACTAAATAAGTTTTAGGAGAAATAAATGTTATATGTAAAGAAATTATATCAACAGTTGGTATATCTCACGTTGATTCTATCTTATGAACGATAATAAAATGAAATTAGACCAAATGAGTTTATACGTTATGAAACGCACCCAGCCAAGAATATTAATTTTACCACTGCAATGCCAATATTTGATTCCTAATGTGTGCATTATAACTTTTGAAGCTTATGATATACTTACGAGTGTGGTGTATAGACGCCAGCACATCAAGTTACTCGAAACCGTCATTTTTTTCCAATCAACCTTAAGCCTAATGCTTTAGCGATAAAGTTGCAAATCAACTAAAGAAATTTGACAGATTATTTTAGCTTGATGTGCTGGCGTCTGTACAATAACTGCCTATTCATCACACTCACAACATTGTTTAAAAGTAGTTGCAAGTTAGCTGCCTGCATACCAAATAGCTTTGTTGACCGTACTGAATATCTTAGACATCTAGAAGATGCTCCTAATATTTTGTTCATACTTCAAAAAAGGAGGAGGTTCTCAATTCGGTTTCTTTTTTTGTTAACTTATAATTACCATCGATCAATAATAATTAAGAAGCAGTCGAGGTCACAGACTAAGAAATTAATTTCAGACTAGTTTAATTTAGTCTCCGCAAAGGATACAACATTTTTCTTTGTCTAGCTTATTTGCGTCGACTTAAACGTTTGCTTTTGTCTTAATACCTACCTTGTATATTTTTATCTGGGAAAGATAATATATTTTACTATTCAATTTCGTTGCGATAATAGAAAGAACGTTATAATCTCTTGCAATTTATTTTTCCTTTTATACGCATAATATTATTTCAGAAACTTTTTTAGCAATTACCTACTTCATCTTATCATTGCTTAAAAAGGTTGTCAGCGAATTTTCATAAACTAGGTTTTTGTAGTTAAGTCCGCCTCTGTACATATGTGTGCGTAAAGTGTTAATAAATAAATTATAGTTCACTCATAAGTTGTAATCATTCTTCTGTAAAATGGGATAGCACAAAATAGTGTTGGTAAAATTCGCTCAACAATGAAAAAAAAACCGGACACGTGCGAGTCAGACTCGCGCACCGAGGGTTCCGATCGAGTCTTGATTTTGGCCGAGTATACATTACCTACGGAAGTTTATAAACTATGTGAAATGAGAGTTCTAAAGCACTCTCATTTCTCTGATAAAAATATAGCAGGTAAGATTGGAGGACAAACTTAACTACGTTGTTGAAAAAATGTTCCCCCATACTATACGTCACGGTCAATTCTTCAACTGAAAATATAAGTTTGTCATCGCAAAAAAAAATTATATGATAAAACTAAAATACCTATTTATAGACATTTTCCTGAACTTGTACTGTAAGATCTATCTGCTTGCCTTTCATGTCTCTAGGTCAACGGGAAGTACCCTTGAAGTTTTGATTCCCTTTCGAGCGTCAAAACATGCTCCATAAACGGCCTTATGCGATTGCGCTAACTAAAAAGTTTTATTTTTTCACTGCTCTAAGAGGTACCAGACCTAAGTATTTCATATTCATTTCAGCTTGATTCCTACACGCGTTCGGCTGTTTTGCCGACTGAGGTACGGAACCCTAAAAATAAACGCTTTCACCTTTTCCAAGCAGCCTGTAAAATGAATTCGCAACAACATAGCGAGCTATTTTGAATAAATATAAAAGAAAAATGTTACAAGCTCGAAAAATTCTCGTGAGTGACAAGTTGACGGGTTGCGTGTGTTTTGAGGGTTCCTTACATTGGAGGGTGCATTTTACCGCTATTATTATTCAATTAACTGTTATTATTATTACGATAACACCTAGCATCTAACTACTATTGCATTTCGTTGATTTCAATATAAAAGTGGGTGCAGATAATTTTACCGGTAAATTACCGGTATTTAGAAAACCGTTTACGTAGGCAAAGCAATTTACTTAAGTGCAATTTAATTAAATTGGATAATGGAGTTAATATTTATGTAAGTGCTTGTTCCATGACATGATGGACTCATTGACTGTCATGGCACAACCTAAGAGCTGTCAGCTGGTAATGTGCCCAAGAGCTGGCTTTTACTTTGGCCCAAGGCTAAGCATTGCCATTAAACGTGGCAATGCCGTAAGTCGCATATTACCAGCTGACAGCGTTAAGGACGAATTGTTTGATGCTTTATTTTAGTTTGTAATAATTTTACTTGATATGTTAATATTAGTTAGTATTGTTAATATTAGAATACATTCAATAGCTAGTTATTAGATACAATAATTTTCCCCAAAGGACTTTAAGAAGTTTTTTTTTTTCACGAGAATTGACAGAAATACCACAGAGCGCTAGTGGAAGTTTGTGCGAAAAAACAATTGATTAATTATTTTATGTCTAGATCCCACGTCAACAAAAACGCGGGTAAAATATTTCTTAGCCAAAATATGCGTCCATTAAATAATTTTACACAAAGATTTGTTCAGAAGCACCGCGTGTAAAATTAGGATACTTCTCGGCTTTTGTCTAGCAAGTACTCTCATAGATTAGTATTCGCAGCACCCGCTGACCTCAGAAAGACATAATTTATCGCTTGAATTCCCTACACATCCTGTAAAATGCAGAATTGTGCTACAAAAGCAATAGGAAGATATACGAATTTATGACAATTTCAACAAAATTAATGTTGTTTCGCTGTAGCGCAGCGCTCAGCTTAGTTTCTGTTGTTTCTTTATTATGCAGATAAAATGTCTCTACATACAATTTAAAATCATGGTCAGAAACCACTTGCTCAGCCCCTACGAAAAGTACTAAAATCTTTTAAATTTTCCATTGCAATCACTGGAAAAAGATTTTACTACTTTTCATCATAACTCAATAAATTAATATTTTGTTAGCCTACCCATTTTATTTATGTGTCAGAAGAAAAACCTACAAAGCTCATCATCATCGTCCTGCTCTAATTTAATTTATCTGGAGTCTGTGCAGCATGTTTCCTTCATCCATACGTCTCAGTAGTCACACTCGTACATATGTATTATAGTATATGTCGTATCATTTTTATACATCAATGTATCGTTTCTCTGATCCTCTTCTACTCTTATAACGAGTGATCGCCATAGGAAGAGCTATTCCCGGGACTTCCTAACATGAATGTGCCTTCTGAATTCCGGGACCAGTAATGACTAGATTACACAGTGTAAGCTAGCGTGCAAGTCAGCCTGCCGAGTAGCTGCAGCGTAGTAACTCGCATCGTATGGACGTACCTTACGAGTTACTGCCACGTGAAAGTTGAATAGTAGCTCGCATCCAAGTTTCTTTCTAACATTTTTTGTTTTCACTCGCCTGCCTTTTGACAATAACTCGCACATGGTAGTAGCTCGGACATTACTCGCATCATTTGGGCGCGTTTAGAAGAAGCTCGCCACTTTTTATATTGCAGTGTATTTTTTTAGCTACTATCATCGTGAAAACGGCTAAGACGAGCCGACCATCTGAGTAGACAATCCAAGTAACTGTCTAGGCAGCAGCTCGCACTGTGTAAGCTAGCCATAAGTAATATGGCAAACAGCACCGCGCGGGACCAGCTTATGCCGGAAAGAGTAGTCTGGTATGTTGTCGTGCGTACTCATGATATCTTAATCAATTTCATTCATTCATTTAATACATCGACGTTGACCAAAATTCCCGGGAATACCGGGTCATGTCCATATTAACATTATCATTCAGGTTCATTGACCAAAAATAGCCTACCTACGCCGATCACTGCTTATAATCCTCATAAACACCCAAAACATTTTTTCTTTTCCACAAAAATCAGTCATCTTATTTTCCTAGCAGAAAACAAACAAAAAATACCTTTTGCGTTATAGTCAAACCCCTAAAGGCTGCTAATTTATATTAAAGTAGGGTAGGGAAATGGTAATTTCCATAGTGGTTATTAAGCAATGTAGCCGTAAGGGGAGCGAATGCAACGGTAATGTGTCACTGTCGTCGGCAATCATGACACGTCGCTACGCGGTTACCTTGAATTTTTCCAGGCACGTAAGGTTTTTGTTCACTTTTTCAAGGAATTTTGTTGGCATTTCAGTTTAAAGAGTGATTTCAAGTTATCGTAAGCATTTAAAGACGCTTAGTTCACACTTCACGTGACCCAAGGGCTGGCTTTTACCTTGGTCAAAGAATAAGCATTGCCATACAACGTGGCAATGCCGCCAGTCTTTTGGGTACACTTCCAGTCGACAGCGATGCGGATGAATTTTTGACGCCATATTTCAGGGTTAATTTTATAGGAATTTTTATTCTTATTTCTAGTGTATATAGTTAGTCAAGTATTTTTAAAACAGTTTTTATTTATGTTTAAGTACAAACCATATATTTTAGGTTATCTAATATTTTTAAGGAACTGTTTCATTTTTAGATGATTTAAAAGTATAGTCAACACTAAACAAAACTACAAAAAAAAACATAGACAATTTTGAATAAATCATTGTTCCATCTTTGCATATAAGTAGTTATTGAAGAGTAGCAAACATTTCAACTTCAAATACTAGCATTTTGATAATTTTACACCTTAATTGTTCTGTAAAATTTGAATTGATCATCGACGCAACTGTATTAGATTCTCAAAAATGTAATCTGCCTATCGTCAGTGAAGTTCTAACAGTGCGTAAGTTATTTTTCACGGGTTTTGCAATTCGATGAAGATAGTTCTCGGGCTTTCATTCGAACAATCAGAAAGGAGACCCGTTAATAACTTGATTTAATATATTTTTTCCGAATATGTTGAATACAAGGCTTGCTAACGAATACGTATACATTTTTATTACCCGCCTGTAAAGTAGGTATACTTTTTTGACTTAACTTTACTGACGGTATGTCATTCAACCGTTTCTAAAATGTTTGCAATTTCGAGTATGTAGCTAGAACAATCCTTATATATTCCCGTAGCATCACATTATATCCTTCCTTACAGATTAATTTCAATTATTTCCAGAACATGAAATCAATAGTACAAATACTGGAAGCATCCAGTCTGCCACAGTCACGTAAAAAGTAGCATTAGGAACCAGCAAACTGCACAGAAGCAGGACTTAACAATCTATCAGGGAGTTGGAACAAAATTCACGAGTGCACGGCACAACTGGCGCACACTGGGCGCGATTTACAGTGCAGTGGACAAAACATATGCATATAGCTTGATAGTTTAAATAGTACCTCATTTCTCAGGCATACTTTTAGAACTCATAATGAAACATCTGCATCTGATAAGGGATAGCCCTAAGAGATATAGCTATGTGTGGGTACACCCATTCCAGTTGCATTGGAATCGAAAACCCAGGTATACTTTCATCAATGCCATTCATTAATATAATACATTCGCTTGCAAAAGGGAGCGATGGCAGGAGAATGTACGGAGAGTAATGTCTGCCTCTAACGCCCACGTGGACGTGACCACGACCGCTCTGCCAAGAGCGAAACAACACAAAGAAGAAAGCTTTAAAAAAACTGCTTACACTTTAAATTAGAAACGTGTTGGTATAGTTTACCCAGAGAAAATAATTAAAATAAACATGTGTCGATTAAAATGTTTTGTTTAAAACAAAATTTCCACTTGTAATAGTTAATGCTTTTTATTCTGGGCTTCAATATTTTTATCGTAAACCCAGATACTTATTGTTCGGATAATAATCCTAAGTGTAATTTTGCGCACAGAACTCCTAATCGGGTCCACTGTGCGACGTTTTATTACATTTTCAATACCACCAGATGATGCAATTCTCTGGCAGTGGTCAGCTCCGCTATCTTATTGTGCCCCTGATTGCGTTTCCAGTTTGGGATTGAGGTTGCTTGTGTTTCAAGAATACGAGTTTTTGAAATTAATTACGGATACAGAAAAGATACCTACTGCTTTTATGTGAATCATGTTCGTTGAGTTAAGGGCATTGTTTCTAGGTACATGTGATTATAAAACTATTAATTTATTTAATCTTTATGTACAATAGTGGTATGTACCATATTACCACTATTGTACATAAAGTTTAAGGGCGGACTTAATGCATCAGGGCATTCTCTACCAGTCAACCTTTGTATTAAAAAGACTACACTGTGGTAGATTTACAACAAATGAAAATTTAATTATAATTAATTGTTAATATCGGAGTAGGTACCTACATATTATCAGTATTGATATTAAATGGCAGACGTAAAGGCTATTGAAGCTTTAACAACGTGAATTGGAAGGTTACTGATACGAAGAGGAGATAAGAAAAACGTACTTAAACTGATATGGCAACTAATAGAAGAAATAAGGAAGAATAAAACACGTTATGCCGGAAAAAATAATGATAACGATGATTCAAAATAGTCACGAATAAGGATTACTAACTGTCACATCCCAAATATCATATCGACACAACTAATAATTAACTAATTTCCTTTATGAGCAATAAAATATACCAGGCCCATATATAAATCAAACCAGACCCGTCTAGCTGGAAGGCTCGTCAAAGTTCCAAATTAATTTGAACTTAAGCACCTAATTGGGTGTTACCATATTAAAGTGGGTTGAAATTGCTATCGTAACACTGTATGTAACATGTTACAGCTACATAATGACATAGTTGCAGTTACGCTAGTGCAGTAATTCCTTTATTAATAAGCCACAGTTTTGAGTACGCAATTTTGTTAATGGGGTTGACGGCAGCAATGCACACACAAATTAAGTTAGCATTTGTGAATATAACTTAAAACGAAGAAATTAAAGAATAATAATGTTAATGTCACCGGAAAATTGCAAACGCCGTAAGATTGTAAAAAATATCACGTAAACTATTTATTCTTAATAAGTAACGAATTATTGGAAACTATTGAATTTGGATGGGAAAACGATTTTTTCATAATATATCGATAAATTATAATCTAATAAAGAGTTATTACAATCTTACGGAGTCTCCAATTTTCCGGTGACATTAATATTGATGTTGTGTTTTCTCAGTAACAGCTCGGAGTCTAGATTTGTGCGGGGTTGATGGTAAAAGATTCGCCCCTTATCTCATGGGACTAAAACATAATACATATGCAGTCATTAAGTCAAATTCTTCCTTCTAGGCAAGCGTGCTCGACGCAGGTACTCACCGGACACGGCTGTTTCGGGAGGTACCTGTTTCGGATTAAGCGGGAGGCGACGCCCGGGTGACAGCACTGTGAGGATCGCCCGGAGGACACGGTGGAGCATACGGTGGAGATCTGCCCTGCTTGGGCTGAGCACCACCGTGTCCTCGTCGAGGCGATCGGCGGCGGCAACCTCTCGCGTCCGGCCCTGGTTGAATCCATGGTCCGGAGCGAGGAGGCTTGGGAAGCGGTCACCTCCTTCTGCGAAGCAGTAATGCTAGCGAAGGAGGAGGCGGGCCGCGCGAGGGAAAGGCAAGGCCTTCGCCCCAACCGCCGCAACAGGAGAAGACGCCCCGGGCGTCGGGAGTCGCAGGGCGATCCCCGGCCACCGTAGGCGCGGGCCTGCGGACGGCGAGCATTGGGTGGCTCGCTGTCCGATCACCACCAGGCCCGGGTCGATGGCGCGTTGTGTTTCACGCGCGCCTCAAAGAGATGTCAGCATAAAATACGGGGCCCGCTAGGGCCAAAGCCTGCCAGGGTTGCGGAATCTGTTCGAAAGAGTCACCGCGGCCCTGGAACGCAAAGGGCTTTAGAAAGAACACGGATGGGTTTTAGTCAGTAAGAGTCTGACACGCCCTTTCGCTCCACCCAGAGCGGAAGAAGTCATTTGATGAAAAAAAAAAGGCAAGCGTGCTCCATCTTCGACCACATCATCGCTTACCATCAGGTGAGATAGTGGCAAAACGCCTATCAATGGTAAAAAGAAATATCGCTGTTTTTCCATATTTTATAATATATTTTTTTTTTTTATAAAATATCCTGGGACAACTCACACACGGTCATCCGATCCCAAACTAGGCAGAGCCTGTGTTATGGCAACCAGACAACTGATAAACATACCTACTTATATATTTCTAAAATGCATACATATTACAGACAAATTACACCCAGACACAGAACAAATGATCATGCTCATCACACAAAGATTTGTCCTGGGTGGGAATCGAACCCACGACTTCCGGTTTAGTAGTCAGGGTCACTAACCATGACCAGCAGGCATTTCAATTGTGCCCTTAACGTTTACTGCAGGGAAAACTCAAATGATTTTGCTGAATAATTAGCTTTTACCCGATGTCACATCGTGTTTAAGTTAAACATCCGAGTTCGATTTCTACGTAGAGGTATATTAGGACAAAATTATATTGCCAACTTATTGATAATATTAAATTAGGCCAATAGCCAGCACCAACACCACACATCTACATAATTAATTATCTCGAACTCTATCGATGAATTTGCACGCAGAACTAGATTTATCTGTCCATTATCCAAACATTTAGGACATATATCACGAAACATTAGAGCTAATGCAACATATAAATCATACACGTGTTTTATTTATAGCTAAAATAAAATAAATAGAAGTCAGATCATCGTGATTAATGATAACGCGTTGCTAGTAAGCGGGCGTACCAAAAACGCCGCGTTTAGATCACACGCTTGCGATACGACTAGGGTTGTCATCGGCGATTTCCTTTACACTTACATAATAAGTTCTGACGTTTACTTTTCAGGGAGACACCCTTCATTACTATGTACCCTGTAGCCACATGATTCCGAGGATGAAGTTGTAGGTATTTTTAGGTGATATAATATCAAAAAAATTTGACGATAACACAGAAACTTACCCCCAGTTTTTGGAACGAAATTTATCGAATAAATAATGTAATGAAAGTGCTCGTAAACTATTTTGATGCACAGTTGGCAACTTCTTCAACTAATCACATAATTTCTTCCTAACTGCTTTAGTATAGCAAGGCGCGAATCTGAAAAAAATCATATACGGTACTTATAGATCCTACTAATATTATAAATGCGAAAGTTTGTAAGTATGGATGGATGGATCAATGGATGTTTGTTACTCTTTCACGTCAGAACGGCTGAACGGATCTCGATGAAATTTGGTACAGAGGTAGATTATAGTGTGGAATAACACTTTTCATCCCGGGAATATGTTCCCTTGGGATAATTTTCGACATAAACGCGGGCGGAGCCGCGGGCGGTAGCTTGTATCTAATAAAACAATGTTATATAAACGTAATTCGAGACAAAACCATGATGCACGATTCCTTGTTCAGCCAATCTAAATCAACGACCAAATCAAAATTCTCATCTGACGGATACAACTAGACAAACTCCAATATTCACCGAAAAACAAATCAAAGGAAATCTCAAGGCTTCAAAGGAAAACTATCTCGATTCCCACACTAAACAAAATCAGGAGGAAAAGTATCCGACTTGATTTTTTCTAACGCTTTCAAAATTTTTTTTCCGTCTTTAGGTATAAGTACGATTTACGCAAAAACAACAGGTCAAAAAAGAAAAGAGTTATTTTAAGCTTAGTACTTTTGTCGGTGGTATTTACCGACAAAAGTACTAAGTACAAAATAACTTTAATTTCGGAAGTCGGTGTTTATGGTTGTTTTTTCGGATTTTTACTTCGTAAACCGACTTTTTAGATTTTTAGTTTTTAGTCCCACATTTTGATTCTGAACCAATTTTGATAAAATTTCTATGGGAATGAATGGGAATGGGAACAATCGGAAAGTATATACTTTCACATAAAAAAGATTTTTTCAAATCGGTTTGTTGATAAATGACAGACTTTTGAGGTATCAAACATAAAAACATTTTTGATTGACACCTAATTCCTGAAAAAAAAATGGATGGTGAAAAAATAATCAGGCTGTATGAGAGTTATGTGAGGCAACCCTAAATATAAGGCTTCGCTTTAATTTATCACTCGGTCCGCAAACTCGTGATTAATACGTATAGTAACATCGCACGATAGTCTGTTTCGTATACGGGTTCCTTTATCGCATTGCTGCGGTAGCAACCGATCTAACTTTAATTTGTTGTTGTTTTTTTTTTTCGTTTTCTCTGCTTATTGGAGGGAAATGGGTAAATTAATGGTGGGATGTAGGTCATGTTGCTTTAAAAAAGACTAAGCTTTTTGAGAGGAAAAATTTCCAACAGTTTGTAATCATCGATGCCATGATTCATAATAGAAAGAGTAATTTCTGTTGCAGCAGTATGCTTTTTGAAAGCTTTAATAAAGACACCAGATATTTTTTGTTTCCCGGATTTTTGGTCAGCGTACGAAGGCCCGAAGCCAACTCGCGGGGGCCCCGTTAGACGTTATTATTACTTCTAATATTTTATTTGTACGCCCAGCCAAGGTGTCAAAATCCTTCTCGGCAAGTAGGTATACACCATTGTCCGCGACATCATGGCTGAGACAGTGCTCAAACTGTATGCGTTAGTTCAATGCGCACAGTTAAGTCTTATAGCGGTTAACCACGTGGCATACGTGGTTGGTATAGCGATCGGAAGAAACCAGTAAGAGTCCAGAGGCGACGAGAGTCGATCACAAGAGTCGAGCGGTAAGCGGTAGGATCAGGCAGCGGGTGTGAAATCCAGGATCGTGGAAGATCAGGCGGTAGATTTCCACGAACGGGGAATCTGCTGAAGTGTGACCAACAGCGATTCGTTGCAGACTGTCTCAGCGGTAAACAGTACATCCAGTACAGGAAAAAAAGACAGGTAACTAGGGTTCCCAACCATATTGTTAAAAA
The DNA here is from genome assembly GCA_002192655.3 of Mamestra configurata. Lineage (NCBI taxonomy): Eukaryota > Metazoa > Arthropoda > Insecta > Lepidoptera > Noctuidae > Mamestra > Mamestra configurata. The sequence continues at coordinate 151,058 of NDFZ01004790.1, forward strand.
CAGAATTATACTTTTTTTCGCTCGTTAATACTTTTTACTGATCTATAAAAAAAGTATTCAAAATACTGTTTTTATGACAGCTGGTATTCCTGCCACTTCAACCTTCACAGAAAGAGTGTTTTCCGTAATTATTTCAAAGTGGGGGGATGACAGAAATAGAGCTTGTATTGATTCCATTAAAAATAAGCTGTTCCTTTTAATATTAATTGTTAAATTGTGCAAAAATCGAATCTTGGGGTGATATTTGATGAGCAACTGCATTTTGAGACTCATGTCATGGAGGCTGTGCGCAACTGCTTCTACCGTCTCAAACTCTTGTACCGTGTCCGTCCCTACATAAGTGTGGATATGCGTGTCATGCTCTGTGAGTCACTAGTTTTATCCAAGCTGAACTACGCTGACACTGTGTATGGGGCGTGCATTCTTGGTAGGAGTGAAAGATTGATACAGCGGGTACAGAATGCTTGTGCAAGATTTTGTTTTAATGTCCCTCCTAGATCTCACATTACTCCGTTTTTAAATAAGGGTAATTTGATGAGAATGTCAGAACGGAGAAAGCTTCATCTGGCTACCCTGCTATTTGGCATAATTCTCACAAAAAAACCTGACTATCTATATGGTAAATTAACTTGGTCTCGAGATGTGAACAAAGTCAAAACTAGAGCATCTGCTTACCTCTTGTTGACCTTGCCCCATAGAACTGCTGCATTCCGTGGAAGTTTTAAATTCGCTGCTTCTCGTTGCTGGAACGACCTGCCACCGCCGTTTCGTGCTTTAAGAACAGTTGGTACTTTTAGTTCCAAATTCAAACAACACCTATTATGCATTCAAAAGGATACCACATAAACTTACCGTAGGTCTGCACGCTGTTAGNTGTGTATGGGGCGTGCATTCTTGGTAGGAGTGAAAGATTGATACAGCGGGTACAGAATGCTTGTGCAAGATTTTGTTTTAATGTCCCTCCTAGATCTCACATTACTCCGTTTTTAAATAAGGGTAATTTGATGAGAATGTCAGAACGGAGAAAGCTTCATCTGGCTACCCTGCTATTTGGCATAATTCTCACAAAAAAACCTGACTATCTATATGGTAAATTAACTTGGTCTCGAGATGTGAACAAAGTCAAAACTAGAGCATCTGCTTACCTCTTGTTGACCTTGCCCCATAGAACTGCTGCATTCCGTGGAAGTTTTAAATTTGCTGCTTCTCGTTGCTGGAACGACCTGCCACCGCCGTTTCGTGCTTTAAGAACAGTTGGTACTTTTAGTTCCAAATTCAAACAACACCTATTATGCATTCAAAAGGATACCACATAAACTTACCCTAGGTCTGCACGCTGTTAGTAACATAATTGGTGATTTTATGTTCTATTTTCTCCGTAAATGCATGACTCTTCCTGGCGACAAAGCACTACAGTACACAGCCCGCAACTATTAATATTTTTCTAGATTATACTTAAACGCAATTTAGATGCTACAAGTCGATATAGCTTTTTGTTTTGTTTATTTACATTTATGTTTCTGTTCAACCATCTTTTCTTTGTGACAGCCGACCATAACCTCCCACTTGCGCCCGCGCGCTCTATTCATTTGTCTATGATATCGACAAATGAAGCTGGAGCACTGGGCTATTGGGTGTCAGCTTATTTATTGTTTGTATGTACCGATTTTTTATTTATTTTTTTATTATTTATATATATTTAATAATTGTTGCATTTTTACCCATATTTATTCTTATTATTTTATTTGTATATTTCTGTTATATATGCTCCGTGAATGTGTCCGTGGCACCACTGACTGGCCCTATCAGAATACCAGCGCTGCGTTATTTATTTTTAGATATCGCAGCATAAGCTGAGATAGGGACCATTTTGGCCTCGCACAGATAATTATTTTATTATACTGTTTAGTTTTTAATTTTATTTAATTTTACTGGTTTGTTAGTCTTGTGCGAGTCCCAAATAAACGTTTTTCTTCTTTCTTCTTTTCTTCTAAAAAGCTCCAAAAAAATATGTTTTCAAAACGACAAAAAAAAAATACTGTTTACTTTTCTAAAATACTGTCCATTTTAGTTCTTCAATCATGATATACTTTATTTCTCGTACAAAAAGTTGGGAACCCTATAGGTAACTGAGGGTAAAGTAAACGCTACCTATGGCGTGAACTAAATAATACAAAAGATAATTAATATTGAAAAGAAGTGTCAATTTGGACAAAACTGTTCTTAAAAAGCTTTTCATAAAGCAATCATAAAACCTTCTAACCATTTGCTTATTTAAGTAATGATTAATCATTCAGATTCTTAATTCAAAAATGTTGATAGTAGAAATCCAAACATTGATTGGTTAAAAATGCCTAGGGGACTAATAATGTTCTTCCAATCTACTTATGGGTTCTAAATTCAAACCATTAAAGAATTAGAATTTAAAATCTGCAGTACTTGGACTAAGCATATTATTATGATTAAAAAGTTTTTATGAATGTTTGAATGGAAAACTGACTAAATTTTATTTCCTCTACTTTGTATAACATAAATAGAGAGTTAATCAAACACCAATCTCGTTAGCACCTTGTACAGACCTATCAAGTATTCAGTACTAGCATAGAAATTACTAATAGTTGAACACTGTTGCGGATGTGGGCGGGAGGGAAACTTCAGGCAATATCTGAACACTTTACTAACAAAGTGGAGCAGTAGGCACCTCCTGTCTTCAATGAAAACTATTGCTTAGGCGCTATAATAATTAATTTAATCTAGAATACGTTTCTCCGTGAAATACATAATAATTGATATTTAGGTAAACAATAGTGTATATTAACTACTAGAACAGCGGAGCATGTTCTAAATTCAAATTGTAGTGCTAAGTTTATATGACATTTCCGTTTAGTTTTTTTTATTTATTCGTGAATTTCTTCTGCTGCTGTTTTGCGTATATTTGCTATAGTGTATGGTGGAGATAAAACACGCAGCATCATGAGCACAGCCCTTCATAACCAGTTTCATCATCGGACTACAAGACGTACGGCGATGAGCAACCAGTGGAGAGGGTATGCGGTACAGACAGTAAAGTCCCGCACACCTCCACTGAAATGGGAGGATCCTCCGACCAGACGGTTGTTGTGTTTGGTGGGCAACTGCCCGATAGTTGATATTCGGACTGTTGTATATGTTCAAATCGAACTTTGCTACGGATTTCGTTGGTAGTTCATCGCTGATAAGATAGATGGCGTTGCTGTTCTTTTTGTTGCCATACAAATTTCGCTTCTTAGTTTTTGGAAACTTTCATTATGCGTTTCCTGATAGTTACAATCTGGGGGTCTTTAAGTCAAGTGTGAACAGGATACTTCTAAGCAAGCGTGCTCCATCCTCGACAACATCATGGCTTACCATCAGGTGAGATAGATAACAAACGCGAGCACTTCAATAATTAAAAAAAAACATTTTTTCTAAAATATTGACCTAACTACATTATATTTGTTATTTGCCTATCTCAGCTGCGTATGCAAGGCAAGTATTCGAAATTCGATTAATTTTGTTTTATATTGAATAACTACCAAAAATTGAGCGCTCACGAATGTTTGTTTTTGGGTTTCGCTATGACGCCGTCAGAAGAAAGAAATAATTCCCTTATTAAACCACACATAATTATACTGCAAAACTTCACAGACCTACCTACCTATAGAACCTAGAATAAACTGCAGTAACTTAAAACAAAGCGAAAGCTTTGCTCTCACGCCAAGTTTGCATTAGCTATGAAAGCGGTTGCTGCATTATTGTTTTTTTTTTTTTTTGAGCAAAAAGGTAATAGTGCCACTCTGAGGACTTAATCTAAAACCGCTTAATCTTACCGTCATGTGGAACCGTGCTTTAGTTTTGACATGGTTTTGTTCGAACTAAATATTGTGCTTTGAAAATGCCTGTAATGTTCATTTATTTTCTGGTGCTAGATAAAAAATAACTAAATAATCCAATTATTTCGTTTAAGAAAATAAAGTCGATAATATGCTGGGCAAACAAAAAGCATACGACTATATAAAATTACTCATACTGGTCTTTTCAGGAACGTTTTAAACGATTGACATACATACCAACCCTTTTTCTGACTTCGTATTTATATTGGGGTTACCAGTTTTTTACATGGAGCTACTAGCAATCTAAGCTCCTAAACCAGTTACTTCATAGACTCTCTCTCTCTTGCTAAGACTAGACATCAGAATTTCACCTTATGACTACGCGTAACGTCATTTTGACCATCTGTCAATAATAACCTTCTTTTTTACGTGTGGAAATCTTCATGGCTGTCCCCCGTCTTCGGGTGGATGGAGGGGTCTGTCAGACTCCTACTGACTAACGGCCGGTCTCAATAACGTATGTACTTTTAACTAACTGTCAAATTAGCTACCTACAGTAGCTGAAACGTCACGTTCAAAGGCAAACATGACGTTTCAGCTACTGTTGGTAGCTAATTTGACAGTTGGTCAAAGGTAGAAACCACACGGTGTTCCTCCTCAACAGTTTTGGCTGGGGTGCGGGGACACATCCTACCATAACCTGCACCAGCGGCTTACCAAACCTGGCTACTTTTGATGACCTAAAATTGTAGCTATATTTCCTATAATGTCAAGATCTATCTAAGATAAGAATATCAAGCAGCTATTTAAATGGTCTGTCCACATGTCTCATTTAACTTATTTAATACAACCAGTGACTACAAAATCGCCATCTTAACGAATGGAAGTTACCCTCTTCACCCATTACTGTGATGGACCAAATATGATCAGATATCGACTACTACGCGCGAACTGAATAACACATTGTTGATAAAAGGGGAAGTCATCGCGTGATATATGACCGTTGTAATACGGACAGACAACTATGAATAATACATGTATGCGCTAGTAATAATCTGCGAACATCTCCACTGAATGTAGTGTGTTGCTGATGAGTGGACGAGATTCAATCGTAGTTTAGGCTTAAGATGAATAGGGGTGTTTTGCCTGGCTGTTTGTTTGGGCAAGAGTATGAGTCATAGGAGTTCTGTTGAAAGCTGAATCTCGGAACATGACGTACTGAACAGTCTGCGATAATGACTCAGTTTTCATCAACAAAAGTTCTACAAGGCAAAACAGTGTTACTATTTTGTAACAATCTCCTTGTGATAAGGTAGGTTAAGTGAGCTAAAAGAGAGTTGTCGATCTCTAGGACCAATCGGAATGATAGCTCACTTCACCTAAGTTTTCACGATAAGCGTTTTAACATAATCGACTGGCAGGGCAGGTACTCGTTCCAGGGTTGCGAAATCTTTCGAAAGAGTTACCGTGGCCCAGGAACGCAAAGGGCGTTTTGAAGGGACACGGGAGTATATGTAAGACACTGACACTCCCTCCGCTCCACCCAGAGCAGGAGAAGTCATTTGATGATTTACTGTCTAAAAACAAGGTAGGTACGTTCATATAATAAAGGCATCGTTTCAGACCGAACCTACTCGAAGATGTCCAAATAAAACACAAAAGTAGGCAGTACCATTATAGTATAAAAAAGAAAAATCAATCATCCCATTCAACTCAATAATCAATTCCGGATTCAATTAATCGAATCCAAAACGAAAGGTTGTTGCTCATCGATGCGCAATAATCGTGTAAACTCGGTTACTGTTTACAGTCTCCGTATTAAGCTGCGAGTGGCCGGGCGGAGGCAATCGTGTGCAGCCTGCGACACGCTTTCATGCAGCTAGTAATGTGTGGATCATCTCATAATAATTAATATTATAATGAAACTTCTCAAAGAAGGACTGATTTTGGTTTTACTGTGTCACTGCAAGTTGCCAACTGAAAACCAGCGCAGTAGATTTCTGTTCTATTCTATTTCACTGCTTAAAACTTTTTAAAGACCAAGGCAACTCTATTGAATTCCCCAAATAGCTTCCTGCATCTAAATAACCATATGTTGTCAGACTATTTATAACATAATTTTGTCTGAAAAGAAATTTAATTTTTTTTTATTTTTTTTTATTCGCAAACTGTGCTCAATCTTGTCAGAAATTATTTTTTCACCATGTTTTTTACTATTGATTGGTTCGTGTTTGACCAATGTTCCCGGTATGGTAAACGATGGATGAATTTGGTCCACGATAGAGCCTGCTTTGAACTTTAGAACCTGGACAGGGTGTGTCTCTGTAACATGTGACATAAGCATAATTTTACTGGCGAGATGGCGCTTGACTATATACCTAAGTATTTCTCTACCTAAATCTTTGCGCAATAACTATAGAATTGTAGATAAGTAGACCTGATACTCAAAATTCGGAAACACTGGGCTTCTTCTGAAACTCCAACACATTTTGTTGATGCCTGAATTTCATGCCAACATCACTTCTACAGCTTTTAAAACCACATAATTTGATTACGTCAAATTCTCCAAAAACCGTAACAAAAAATATTAAACACAGCGTTATCGCAGCAGAATTTATTAGCTCGACAGAAAGTCAGCGATGTGTCACAAATACTGCGACGGGCTGCATCCAGAGCGCTTTGTTGAACGGAATCAAAAACAAACTGCGCTGACAATCGCCACATCGACGGCCTATTTGTGTTACTCGTGTGTTTCTGCCATTCTGAATATGATATGATGTGATGCACACTCGTTTTTTCCCTTTGAGTAGTGAACATTATGTTTTGTGTAAAGTTATGTTGTTTCATCTGGATTACCTGTGTTGTGGTAGCACTAACATTTATTATTTTCTGAAAACTCCTAGATAATGTTTTCCCTGGTTTTCTAGACTGAGTGTTTTTATTCCAACAGTATTGGACGGCAGAATTAAGAACCCACATTTATTTTTCTAATTTTATTCATAGATTTTCTTTAACGGAATTTTGTGAATATACCCGAAGTACATTCACAAATAAATCGACAGCAATCACACTATCTACATAATAATGAACCATGAAAACGTCTCCACCATTTCCATTCGAAAGCGTCACTTCGCTAAGTCTCACTTAAAGAAAAAGCAACAATAAAAAGGTCCACAGATTATGTTTTAAAGAAAGGCCGAGTGTTGGCACGCGAGCGGGGCGTTCAGCGGACCTCAAGTAACAATTACTTGGTCATGCGAGCAACCAATCCATCACCCACTTGCCCTGTGCCACTGGCAATGGCCACTCGGTTCCTACTCTAAGGCAATTTCCGGAGCCCTTATCTACCTCTACCTGCAAGCATTTACTTGGTGGTTTGTTTAACAGAATTAATCCAGTTGACAAGGATCTTTGGCAAGGCCGTTCCTTTTTGCGCTATTGTTGTTTCAGTTTCGAATCGAACGTCGGCTTGGCACACGAATTCCACGAAACTAGATCCCGAAAGAAATGTTCAATATAGGAGAGGGCATCAAAGTCTGCTCTACGTTGCTTTAAAAAAAATTGCCACTTAATTTTAAAAAGCTTTCTTACCAAAGGAAATAATACTAACAACTCACTTATTAATACAAGTATGAATAAACGCGTCGACCGAAGCCAAACGATATCACAGGCATAAAAATGCGACATTATTATTAAATTCTTTTCATAAGCGAGGTCTTAAGCCACGTAAAGCTCCCCACACTGTGTGCATAATTCTTTAATAAGTAATAGCCTTTTGAAATACTGCGACACCGTTCATATTTTCAGTACAATTTATAGGAAGTAAGCAACGAGCGGCCGACGGCTCGTTTAATTATTTTGCTCTTGTTTGCACAAGATTGAGATTGTGTTATGAGTTATATACTGTTGATAGAAAAAAATAACACGCGAGCTTTTGTTTTAATAGCAGTCGATTATTCAACAATGTTTGTGCTTCCGTCATTGCGTGCTTTGGTGGATTTTCTCAATTGCACGTCAAAGCCTAAGTCCACACAAGAGTACGTTTCAGTACATTTAGAAAAACGGTGCAAAACTGTTCTGTATTATAAATCATTGAGATTTGTACCGTAGTCTCGAAAATACCTTAAAAATATTTGGCAAACTTACCTTGTCATATTGGAGAAAATTGGTGACTAAAGTATAGATTTGTAGCTTAAACTTTACAGACTTTATATTGAGGAAGTGAAAGATTTTTCACTTTTATTTACAGTGGTGAAAACACTCTTGATTTATTACTATTACGAGTGTGTAGAGAAGTTTAAGGTTGAGTCAGCCCCGGCAAAGATCTACCTTACCTCTTCCATCTTCTTAACTCTTTCAATTCAATTGATAAAAAGTCCTTTCTAAATGACCCAACATACCATATACTTCGCCCTACCAGCGAATAAGTACAAAATATTACTTTTCCTGTCTATAAAACGAACCGACATTTACTTAACAAACTCGCTTAGAAAAGGTCACATTGAAGACATTAAGTTGAATGTTATGATCGCAGTCTTTCTGCTATTTCCCTTGAACTTCGCCGATCGAAAACAATAACAAAAGGAAAAGATTTCCAACATTCATTGAAAAGGAAAGTTGGTGTAAGCGGAATTGTCGGATAACGGCAGGTGCAAGTTTTAAGATCTGCTAACAGGAATCTATTAATGATTAAGTAATTCGTTTCGATTGAAATGAAAGTCATCGTTGATTGTAGGATAAATACTTTATAGCAATGAATAATGGCTATCTAGTCTTTTGTTTTTTTACTATTGATAGGCACGCGTTTGACCACTATCTCACCTGATGTATAGCGATGATGTGGTCAAAGATGGACTTCTAGGCAAGCGTGCTCCATCTTTGACCACATCATCGCTTGATTTAAAGACTCCAAAGTTGTAGCTATTAGGAAACACAGACTCTGGTAGGGAATTCTAATCCTAAGCTGTACTCACTATCAATGTGTTGCCAAAACGTTTTGTGCGTGTGGGTGGGATGTCCTGACCATGTACCGGTGGCGCATCGCCGTACGTCTTGTGGCCCGATGATGGAGCGGGCTTGGCAGAATTATACTATGCAACCCAAAATCCCAAAATGCAACCGATAGAAAACCGACAGGCTAGCAAATCGGTATATGCTCAAGATTTTGGAGCTTCGACTCGTCGAGCCTGTCATTGCCGATGATCTTCTTGGCTCGTTTCTCAATTGACTCAAAGGCATCAAGCTGGTATCTGGCAGATCCATCCCAAACATGAGAGCAATACTCCATACACGTTCGAACTTGCGCTTGATAAAGTTTGAGCAGCTGTTCCGGCGTGAAGTATCATCTCACCTTTGCTAGGATCCCCAAGTTTTTGGCAGCCACTTCAGGAAGGACCAAAATTGAGAGTAGATGTTAACGTAACACCAAGAAGCTCTAGTTGGTCGGTTATCGGCGTGGTTACACCCCGGAAAGATGGAGCTGGAATGAAGGGACTCCTTTTAGCGGAAAAAAAAAGACTGGGTCTTGACAGCATTGAACTTGACCAGATTGGCATCGCCCCGTTCAGAGACAGAGAAGTTTGTTACTAGTCTTCCCTGTTTTAAGGAGCAATACTTAAGTAACTTTGATTTTATTTACTCTCTATGTATCAACATCGTTGAAGAGCGAGTCCTTGGTAAAAATTTACTTCATACTTATTACTTAACAAAAACAGAATACACAAACAAGCATAACATTATACAGTCTTAACTAGGCATACGGTGCATCCAAACAGTGAAACAAAGTGCCAAAATCTCGAAGTAATATAAAGTTAATATCCTAATGAATATCACAATCGTTTAACCGTCCTGCTTCAGTTGGCACCCACCTTCTTTTTCCGCAAAAGATATACAACAAAAAACCTTTTTTTAATGAAAACTTTTCACGCAAAACTCCTTATGATTTCAAAACAAGAAGCACTTTGTAACGGTTGAGCGTCTTGTGCCTTATCGCACAAAACGTAGAATATTATAAAACGTCGCAATAAAGTAAATAAAGAGACAAATGTACATGCTTCTAAAGGTTAACAATCCAATTTCGAGCTTGTACCTTAAGATTAGGGTTGAATATTGTGTGAAGGAAGCGCACATAACACAGAGGTGGCGTCTGTGAGAAATATTATGAAAACAAATTCGCGTTGAGCACGTTCAGTGGGCAAGTAATAAATAAAAGAGCAAAATAGCTGGGAACTAGATGCCGGAGCCACGGAATTGTATTGTTTGAAATTGTATTAGGCAGGCAGCCTTCAGGATAGTTCATATGGCAATTAGATATGCCATGAACTTTAAGCTAATTTAGTTGAATGATTAGCTAAAAGTTTTGGAATTTTGCAGGTATCTAATCCATTAGTATCAAATTCAGGGGTCAGGATACGATTCGGTAGTCTCATTAGGAATCTAATTTGACAACGAGTACTGCCTTATGTTTTATCTATAGGAAACGCTAGTAGCAGACGTCTTATTAACCTTCCTCGGCAGCGTATGCCGCGGAAGCGAAGTGACGGAAAAGAGCTTACCCTTAAATATGAATACCTTAACCATTATTATTATTATTTTCAGACAATTCTGTCCCAATGCAGGACAAAGGCCTCTGCTTCCTCTTCCCATTCCTCCCGGCTTTGGGCAAGTGTGGACCGTTCACGTTGGTAGGCGTCAAGCTCGCCCCGCCATCTTCGCCTGCCGGTCGAAGCTATAAATCCATACAATCAAGATGTCACGTGATCACGGAGTGAGCTGTCATTCCATCTTGATTATATGGATTGACAGCTCACCTCGTGATCACATCACCCAAGCCTTCACTTCGACATGTTTACAGAATCGACCGGCTGGATCTGTTGCGATGACGTCGGACATTTTCTGAGCATTGTGGTTGATTTAGTCCATGAATCGTTCGACATGCGGCAGGCGTGTCCGGCCCAGGTGGAATTTGGCTGCTTTTTGGGTGACGTCGGCAATTTCTGTTTTGAAGCACAGCACTTTGTTCCTAACACAGTCCATGCTGCGCTCCATTGCTCGCTGGCAAACCTCTGCTCAACTTTCAAAGACGCTTAGTAATATATAGGAATACAGAACAGCGTAATTGAATAGTCCCCTGATTAGATAAAAGTAGACGTAACAGGATCTAATCCATTAAACTCAGACATAGAACGTCTTGTACGAATTTAGTTGCTTTAGTTTAGCATAATTTATGCGATCACTGTCGTGAATAATCGCTTTGAATATGATTTACGTACTAGTTTGCTACTTACTTATCGTGCACTACGTACCCACTACGTAGTTCGTACAGTTCGCTGTCTATCTAACTGTTACATCAGCTGCGTAATATGATTATGTTATAGTGTTGTTGCTGAATTTTGTCGATCAAATATTGGTTCAGCCTCTCGGAAAGGTATGTATGTGTCCCAGCAGTAGGAATGTTACTTACTGATTATGTTGTGCACCTTATTGTTCCACTGCGGTTGCACTGCCCTTTTTTTTAAGGATGGGAAATCATCAAATGACTTCTTCCGCTCTGTGTGGAGCGGAAGGGCGTGTCAGACTCTTACTGACTAAAACCCATCCGTGTTCCTTCTAAAGCCCTTTGCGTTCCAGGGCCGCGGTGACTCTTTCGAACAAATTCCGCAACCCTGACAGGATGGTTGCACTGCCCTGATGTTTAATAATTTTACTTAGCCCACCTCTACCTGAAGAAACGAAGATTTCAGAATAAATATTGTTTTTCCACATTTCTTTTGGATTTTTTCTCTCATCGATGTCAGTGAAGTCTATTATAAACCTAAAAAAAATATTAATTGAAAAAGTCATAAGTATCTCACCCGGTTTTGAAAGTATTAAGGGCCACAGTGCATCATAATATAATCGGAAATTAAAACATGCATTGCTAAACAAGTTCCGGTCATTACAAACCCATTCCGGTCATTCAAATCAACATTAAATAAAAGAAATAGAAGAATTTACAACAAAACATGGAAAACCTTACATTCGTTTCTTCACAGATTTTGAAACAAACAAAAAAATATGACGAGATTTCCATAACAGTTTCACGTGTCTCGACACTGGAGCTTGGATCATAAATAGAGAGTACCAGCTGCTCACCGTATCCTGGAACTCGTAACAGTAGTATATTATTAGACCTTACGGAGTCGTGCTTAGCCCTAAATAAAACAATTCGTAGACAGCCGGTGTCGTCATCTACACCTGAACATAAGGCATAGATTTTCAGAATTTTTGCGCTTTAAAATTTTCATAGGTAAATACATACTCGTATTCGAAGTAAACACACCGTATATCCCTGCATACATCAATTAAACTCATCGTATCTATGGCAAATATAGTTCCAAATATAGCAATGCCACTAATTGTCACTCGGCTTTCCGTGCCGTACATGTATTATGTATGCATGAGGAAGCATCGACACATACGTACGATATGACCCAAATCAAGCCCATTTGGCATGCGAATGAACAACAAAAATACTTGAAAAATTGGAGTGTTCTTCCAAATCTGCATTGAAGAGAAGACGTTGTTATAAAAAGAGCAATCACAATGGGCCGACTTCGACTTCCAATTCAAATACATAACGCGTGCGAAGTCGTTACGCTAAACGTAAACGAGACAGAAACGAAAAAATATGTTAAACAAGCAATTCACGCGAAATCGGGAGCGCTGACGACGGGGTCGCTATTCAGAAAGCGTTCGATATCTTGAATATTGTATGTAGGCCTGTTTTTAGGCGCTTTGGCACGACGTTTGAATGTTATTTTGTTTGGCAGGTTTAGTTCACTACGTTCTCTAAGATGTTTTTAAGCCAAGTCTGTCTGGAATTTTCACAAATTGGAAATACTTAGTTGGAATTTTCCTTTCTGTTTTTTTTTATACTTGCGTTACAATCAAGTAGAACTTCACGAAGGCATTCGTATAATAATTCAGTTACTTATTTGGATTTTGTTGTTGTTTTTTTTGTTTGGGGAACATGAAGGTGTCTTAATGATTTTGCTTTTGGCTGGTGCTGCGAGTGTAAATTTTTTCCCTATACGAAAATGCTTCCGACTTACGAGTTAAAGATATTTGTGTCACCCGATTTTTGTCTACTGCGTTATAATCGTAGCCAATTTTTTTCCATGGCGTCGCTCTATTGTATAACTTATTGTGAGTAAAAGAATTTTAGTAAGTAACTGAATCTCGAATTTCAGAGATTTTACAAACACAGAAACAAACTTACAATTTAACATCTATTCTATTTCAACATCTCTATTTCATCAAACCCATCGCTATATATCACTCTAATATATATCAGTAATAAACCCCCAGACATCATAACACGTACGCCTGATATCGTCTACATGTTTTTGCGAATTTCTGTGCGTCAAAGGTGATAGGGGAGGATCGGGAGACATTGTTTCAAGTCGTCAAACATTGCTCAGTATCACCTTTATTGAGTGTAACAAAAATTTGCTGGATCTCGTCACGTCCTTAGCTTGATACGTATAAGTTACTGTTAGTAAGTGTGGGAGATGGGTTCAGTTTTATTTGAACAAAGAAATGGTATTTGTGTGTCTCGGTCATTTTACGAGGTCTCTTCTTGTAGAATTTTGATTGACTGATGCCAAATTATGACACGTAAGCACCCTGACGACTTGGACTCATTCCTGACAGACTGGCGGGAAAAAGCAAAAGATAGAGTTAGCTGGAAAAATTTGGAGAAGGCCTTTGCCCAGCGGTGGGACAACGCAGGCCACTAAAAAATAACATGCGAGGCAGTCTTTGAAGATTGCCGATAGAAGTGAAACCTAAAGCGTTCGGTGACGATGACGCGAGTTCCATGATTTTTTTTTCACCAAAAAAGTGCTCAACGCGACTAAAGAAGTTTTCACTTTAAACAAAAAGCAACCTAAATCTTGATGTGCACGACAACAGTATTTTAAGCTACTACTAAAAGTATACTCAGCTAAACAAAATATTATGTTTTGCAGTTTTTAATTTTAACATAATATTAAATATTTTGTTTATTCACATACATAATAAATTAGAATGGAATAATAAGGTGACGTACTCATTTAGCTAAAAATTACAATTTTTTCATAAATATGCGGCGCATCTAAATTACGTCTGAGGTACGAGCGTACGAAAATTGACGCGTGGAAAGGGGATGTTACGTCAAGTCCCGACTCATGTACCTACGTACCAAATGGCAAAACTATTAGCTGATGTAGACCTAAACATCGTTGCTTTCTCTAACGTTATTTATCTCGTGTTTCCTTAAGACAGCAGCGCATGAAAAGCTAAGATAAAGCTTTATTATATGTCGGACAGCGATATCTCAGAGATTTCGTTTTTTTATTTTACTGTTGAGGGACCTCGTTTGACCACTATCTCACCTGTTGGTAAGCGATAATGTGTGTTACTATCCCCTATATTCTAAGTTATACTACTCGACTCCACTTTGAATCATCAAATATAACCTGTTATTGATTGACATGTATCGGAGGTGTTTTCCGAAGTCATGGCACGACTGAGTCGAGTGGAGGACCTTCAAACTGACTTTGAAATTGGAATATGGGCCAAAGTCTTCAATAAAAGGCTTATTTTTTTAATACACAAAAACACGTCTTACACTAAATTCCCTCAAGGGCATTAATGTGCCTGACGTGGCAACTAATTTATTAAAGTAGCCTTCAACAACCTGACTACGTTTAGCTAAACACGACACTCTTTAACGCGTTCATAAAATAATACTCAAGTAATTAAAATAATGTTTTTCACAATCTTTCATAAACATCTCTTCCATCGCACCGTTTTATAACTGGACGACAAACTTAGGAACATCCAAAAAAAGCCCAGCCGTCATTTGCAAGCAACACGTTTGGGAGGGTCCGTGCAATTCGGGTAGACAGCTGTCTTGCTACCGGATGATGACCCGGGGCTCCTAATTAATAGTTGTTGGGAGTGACGTCCTGTGGCCGCTGCTCTCCTGGTACCTCGACCGTTGTTTTAAAGGTTATTGGCAGTTTGTAGGGAATTTGGATGAAGCTTGAGCAAGCTAAATTATCTACAACATACCTAAAGATAGACTGCGTTCCGAATTTAGTGGGCTTGGTAACTTGTTTGTCGTTTTAAAAATAATGTTCAATGTTTAGTCAGTAAGGAAATAAAGGAAGGTTGGAAAGAGACGAGTGAGTGGCATAAATTGACATACTGATGGAGGATGCGACCCTAGTAACTCGAGTGTTATTTTCAGAACAGGGTAGACAGATTCTTCTATTTTGATTTTCAGAACAGGGAGAATAGGGAAGAATCTGTCTACACTTCTGCAACCAATTGTTAATTCTAAGTAAACACACACACAACATCAATAACAATTCGTTTTCAGGGTTCCGTACCCGAAGGGTAACCGTTATGTCCGTCCATCTGCCTGTCAGTGGGCTGTATCTCACGAACCGAACGAGGTAGACAGTTGAAAGTTTATGGAACGGAACCCTTTGTGTGCGAGTCCGACTCGCACTTGGCCGGTTTTTATCCCTTGTTATTTTAGCATACATATTTCCCTGAAGATATAATATTCATTCGGGTTTTACTTCATCAGTATTTTCCCATCAATTTTCTGCACCTTCCATAAAACCGATATCACTTCGTCAATAAAAATCCTTTTAGCTTCCCAGCTCATATAGCACTCAACATCATTATCCACGCCATAAATTATAGAGATGTACAGTGATATACGTACCCATGGGCAATCATCGTTGGGCCATAAAATCTATAAGAGCCTCTCAGTAATATTGGATAGTGCAACGCGTGCGATAAATGAGACTTGTTCCCACAAAACGACTTCGGGTAACGATCTGTTTGGCCCGCTTCCGAACATCTACGCTTGTGGGATATACTTTATTTAGTTTCTTTTTGTATTGACTTCTAATTTTTGGGGTGGTGGGAATTTATTCATGTGACAGCGGCTTGGGTTTTGGAGAAAGTGACGTTTTATCTGTGCTGTTAAAAATGACGGTTGTGAAAAATGACTTTTCGGTATTTCATGTCAAAATGTCAATCGAATACATTTCGAACTTTTTGAAAATCGTCATCTCATGGAATGTTATTTTATCGATGCTCTCTTCTTGTGTTAATCAGGCATAAAATAATACAGGATAAAAGTATATTCATAAGTATCGCTTTAGAAAGAATAATCACTATGAAATACCTTTAGCAAATAGCTCACAATTTGAACGTCAAAGTTTTGTAACTATACGTTAAACAAGTTTTATTATAACTACTATTGATGAGGCTTGGATTCCCAGAAAGACATGTAAAGACACCCGCATATTGTACATAGTGGTAATGAGTACCACTCTATAGGAGTAACCCAAAATAACCTCTACTATTCCTAACACAATAACGTTTTCCGAATAAAACCGAGCAGTGTCGAACAATCACGAATTTTATCTCGCCCTTCACAGACGACCAACCTTCAAAAACACATATTCTAACTTTGAAAACTGACATAGTTTTGCTCTAACACTACATAAATACCTACACTTACATTTACGTGTTCTATCATTGAAAACAGATGACGTCACTTGATAAGGGATCTCGCCGACCAGCTAACAAATTAGAAGGGACGCCTGTCCCTCACACCTGCGGCCTGCATTTGTAAATATTAAACAACGCATCTGTAAGGATTTAGTTAGACTAAGCCTGGCTGTTGTAGAGGCTGATTAATAAAAGGTGAAAAGGCTTTGGAAATTTTGAATTTCAGAAATAATAGGACGGTTGTATAATTTCCATTTTAAAAAAATTGTCTACATGTATTTGTAAAAAATATTCATCATCATTGCCTTTTCTCAACTATGTTGGGATTGACTTCTAAAGTGGCAATTCACTTGGCGTATTTGTCAAATATTTGCGCAAATACGCCAAGTGAAGTGCCAGCATAACCGAATCGCGGGCCTGCGGAAGGCGAGCGTTGTGTTTCACGCGCCTCGAAGAAATGTCAGCATAGAATACAGAGCCCGCTAGGGCCAGAGCCTGCCAGGGTTGCGGAATTTGTTCGAAAGAGTCACCGCGGCCTTGGAACGCAAAGGGCATTAGGAGGAACACGGATGGGTTTCAGTCAGTAAGAGTCTGACTCCCCCTCCCACTCCACCCAGAGAGAAAGGAGTCATTTGATGATATCCTAACCTTAAAAAAGCATAAATGATAAATGATATTTATTTTATAAGTTGGTTAAACATAACACTTTTAAACATCAATCTGTTTTGGTCATTTTTAAACTAGATGAGGCCGGTGTTTTCTCGCTGACTACCCTGGGAAGAAACACCGAAACAAACTCATAAGCTGAATACGACTCCGCTACTGAATGTCGAAGTTTGAAATGTTGACGTATGTTAGTTCTAAAGTACAGGATCT